>VZTY01003358.1:158-27689 GCA_013400935.1 Turnix velox
AACAAGCCCAGCACAACAGCATCCCTTTGGCCTGTCTCACCCTCTTTTATAACAGCTCTTCATTGACAGAGTGGCAGGTTGGGAAATGGCAGCTCCCACCTTGATGACTGAACCTCCTGAGCTCTGAGGCTGAAGACACCATGGCGGCACCCATAACCAATGTGGGGGCTGAAGATACCATGGAGGCACTGACATTAAGCTTTCAACCTGGAGATGCTATGGTGGCAGCCACAACCAGCTCGGGGCTGAAGACACCACGGAGGCACTGACACGGAGGTCTCTGCTTGGAGACAACATGGCGGGAGGCGCCTTCACACCAGGGATTGCAGGGAGGCCTCGACCCGCCGCTCCCCACCTCCGGGCACTGCCTTGGAGCCTTCCCGGCCTTCAACCTGCCGGCCTGCTCCCCTCACAGCCCGCCCGGGCGAGCTCCGTCAGCAGGAAGGGCCGCGGTGGGGAGCTCTGAAGGGTCGCAGTGGTGAGCTCGGAGGGGAGTGGGACTCCATGAGGGAAGCAGGGAGACTGAGGGGAACGGGGAGCACTAGGGGGAGCAGAGAGCTCTGAGGGAAGCGGGAAGCTCCGAGGGGAGCCCTGAAGGGCTACAGCAGGGAACTCTGAGGGGAGCAGGGACCCCTGAGGGGAGCGGGGAGCCATGTGGGAAGCGGGGAGCCATGAGGGCAACGGGGACTGAGGTGACTGGGACGCCCTGAGGAGACCCGCGTGGTGCCCCAGCGGTGCCCACCCGACTCTTGGCTCTTGACTCTGGCTGGTGGGGCTGCGACACGGTAGCTCAGTAGCTCCGGGCTCGTCCCCATTGGCGTGGCCACCTTGGCCCCTCCCGCCGGGGCTGAGGGGGGGTGGAATGGGTTTGTCAGCTCAATTCTCCGCCGCCCGGACCTTCCTCCTCCCCGCAGCAGCGCGGTCGGACCTGCTTCTACAGGTGGGGTTCTGTGCGGGCGGGTAGCAAAGGGGTCGGTAGTATCTCAGTACCTGAAGGGGGGCTACAGAAAGGCAGGGGTAGGGCTTTTTAATAGGATTTGTGATGAAAGGACTAGAAATAATAGATGTAAATTGGAAGAGGGGAGATTCAGGATAGATATAAGAAGTAAATTCTTTAGGGTGAGTGTGGGGAGACACTGGAAGAGGTTGCCCAGAGAGGTTGTGGATGCCCCCTCAATCCCTGGAGGTGTTTAAGGCCAGGCTGGACAAGGCACTGAGCAGCCTGATGGAGTGGGAGGTGTCCCTGCCCATGGCAGGGGGGTTGGAACTTGATGATCTTTAAGGTCCCTTCCTACCCAAACTATTCTATGATTCTAAGTCTCAACTCTAAACCTGTATGTGACTGTAGGTTCTTAATGCTGCTGTTTAATGTGGAGGCAGCAAAAAGGCTGGCTTTAAAAAAATAAAAAATAAACCCCAAACTCTAGTTCTCATCTCCTTTCGAGCCATTTGATCAGCGTTGCCCTGATAGATGACATCCTGCTTACCTTCGAGCTGCTTGTTCTTCAGTTCCCAGAAGAATTCCTAAGGTGACTTCAGTTGCACCAAACTTGCAGGGTTATTTCTTTCTTCCTTCCTTTTTGATTTCTTTTTTTTTTCCCTCGAAGCTTTTTACAGCATTTCGATTCCTTTTTAATAAATGGCTAATCCCTTGCTGCAGGGGATGGGAGTGGTTTTGGTTTTCTTTTTTGAATGAGGTGTTTTTGGGTCCTGAGGGGGAAGGAAGAGCCTTGTGTTGCTTTCCAGCGGCCACCCGCCTTCTCCGGGCAGGACTGAAAGAGGCTCATTGACTGATTTGGAAGGTAGAAAGTGTCCAGTTTTCCTCTGACGTGTTGGAAAATCTTAAATTTGGTGTTGGTGCAGAGCCTTGGAGGGGAAGAAGTGGAATGTCAAGGAGGCTGGGCTTCCTCAGGAACAGCCTTGTAACGAAGGCACTGTCTGTTAATCGCATCGTGCTTATCAGTTCTCCTCTTGTGATGATAAAGTTCCCTTCTAACAGGAGTGAGAGGTTGTGGCATTTGATTTAATAGCAGTGTCTTTAAATCATCTTGCATGCTCCATACGACGAAGTTGTCATGTTCGATAGACAACTAATGTTGCCAAAGTTCTATGTAGCTTTTTTTTGTTCTAAGATGTTGCTAATGTTTTTTTCTAAGACACACAGTTAACCTCGCTAATGTTCTATCTAGCTTTTTTTTTGTTTTCTAAGACATACAGTTAACGTTGTTGATGTTTTATCTAGCTTTTTTTTCTGTTCTAAGATATACAGTAAACCTTGCTCATCTTCTATCTACCTATTTATTTGTTCTAAGATGTGCAGTTAATGTTGCTAATCTTCTATCTAGCTTTTTTTTTTGTTCCAAGATACACAGTTCTAAGTGCTTCATTTCTTATTTAAACTTACTATTTCGTTTGGCCACAGAAGTGTTTTTGGATGACAGTTCTCATTTTGTTTGAGGCAGGGTTTCTCCTTTAATTTGCACAGATTTGGTTAATAGTATTGAATACAGGATGTCACTTACTTGATTTTTTTTGAGTTGAACTTCACTTCCCCCTCCTTAGGATCCTTTAAATGTGTAGGTTTAGGGTTCTTTCAGTAGCACACACAGGTTCTGGAAACCTCTTTGGGGCTATTTGGAGCTCCAAAGCCAGAGCTGTGGCTTGTTTTCACTTTGCTTATTTTGGTCCAGGGCACGAGTGAGGTTCCTGTGTTGCTCAGTGCATGGCTGCAGGTAGCTTGAGAGCAGCAGGGCTTAGGAGGAGGCTCTATCCTTTTAAGCATGAAGTGGTAAATCAGTACCAACAGTGGAAATGCTGAATTTCTGTGTTACAGATTTAAAATCATAGGGTTGGAAGGGCCCTACAAAGGCCACCTAGTCCAACCCCCTGCAGTGAGCAGGGACATCAGGTTGCTCAGAGCCTCAGCAAGCCTGGCCTTGAATGTCTCCAGGGATGGGGTCTCCACCACCCCTCTGGGCAACCTGGGCCAGTGTCTCCTCATCACCTTCAGGGGGAGGAATTTCTTCCTAATGTCTCATCTAAACCATTCCTACTCCAGTTTCAAACCATTTCCCCTCGTCCTATTCCTCCATGCCGTGGCAAACAGCCCCTCCCCAGTTTTCCTGTACCCCCTTCAAGTACTGGGAGGCCACTGTGAGATCTCCCTACACCTTTCTCTTCTCCAGCCCCAACTCTCTCAGCCTGTCCTTGTAGCAGAGATCCTTTCCAAGCCCTGGGATTCTGGTCATGCCTGAGGGAGGGGAAGGGAATAACGGCAGCCAAAGGTGTAGGACAAAAAGCTGCTGTGTGGCTGTGGGGTGTTGCCTGGTGTCCCACACAGACAGCATGCCCATCCAGGGCAGGGTGGAGGCCCTGTGCCTACTGGAGGGAGAAAGGATACCTCACCACGCTGCCTTTGGGTTTGTTTTTTTTCTTTTAGTAAACAATTTTGGGGCTGGAATAATAAATATTATTTGGGATCTTTCTCACTGGGGAGTACTTCAAATACAGAGCTCCACACTGAGCTGTGCTTTTGTCAGAGCAAAAACCCAGTTAAATCCTATTGGGAGGCTGGGGTGAGATGAGATTTTTGGGTCAGAGCAGCCCTGTGTCCCCACGGTCCCCATGTCTGTGCCCTCCTCAGCTTGGCACCAGCATCTGCCTGGGCAGGGATGTGACAGGGACTTGCCCATTTACAGCCAGCTGCCATTAAACTGTCACTATCCTAAAAAAAAAAAAAATCTAGATTTTCCAGGTGTTCAAAATAACTTCATCTTCTTCTTTTTTCTTTTAGGGAAGATGTCAGACGGTTTCTCTGTAAGTATGACTTTCTTTTAAAACAAAACAAAACAAAAAGCAGGAACCTCTGTGGTTATGACACAGCGTGGCCAACCTCCAGTAGCTCCCAGTTTACATCAGCACTGACTGGTTGTGATGGAAACCTCAACCCTGGCCCACAATTAGGGCCACAGAGCTGGGTACTGATCCCCCCATTCCTACCCCCCACCTAACCCTCCTCCTTCTCTCCCCTCTCTCCCCAGTTATCTGATGCCTTGTCCACGGGCAACAACCCCAACCCCAACCCTTCTGTTCTCTAACCCCAAGGCTGGCCCTCTTGGGGGAACCAGCCACCAGCTCCTGGGACATTCCCAGGCTATCCTGGACCTCCAGGCACCTACCCTGGAGCACCAGGAGGATACCCTGGAGCACCAGGTCCATACCCAGGAGGACCAGGACCATATCCTGGAGCACCAGGGCCATATCCTGGAGGACCAGCAGGACCAGGAGCATATCCGGCACCACCAGCAGGATCAGGGCCATACCCTGCCCCAGGACAACCTCCCAGCGGCCCTGGATTTGGACAACCCACTCCAATGGGGGGACCAGCTCCTCCCATGGTAATGGTTCCATTGTGTTAGAAGGGTTTAGGGATCTTTGCTGCCTGGTTTTGTTTGACCTGGGGGGTGAGGGGGTTGACATGAGTGGTCATTCTGGGATGTTTTTCTAATGGCAAATCCCTGTTGTCTGCCAGAAAGTCCCCTTTGAGCTGCCCCTGCAAGGAGGACTCATCCCTCGGACACATCCTCATCCACATCTTGCTCTGCGTCAAGGAGGGAGACTCCTACATGCTCCTCAGCTGAGAGCAGCCACAACTCACCAGCAAGACGTGGCTGCTACCACCAGCTTGTTCTCACAGACTCCTTCCCCGAGGACTCATCCCTCGGACCCTCATAACCATCACAGGGACAGTGTGGTCCACGCGGAGCCCGCGCTTCCCTCCCCGCGCCTCCGGCTCCATGTGGAAAGCGTGGCCCAGCGGCGGCTCCATGGGCAGCAGCAGGCAGTACACCGTGTCGTCCTTGGAGCTGCTCCACTGGCCCAAGCTGCTGCTCAATCCCCGTGATGGGCAGCAGCTGCGGCACGGAACTCTCCCTGCACAGTTTGCCGCACACCCAGAGGAGCTCATCCATCAGCTGCTCCACCATGGAGAAGGAATCCGACAGGTCCAGGCCGCCCCCGATGGGAATCCGGCACACCTCCACGGCCACGCTGCCATCACTGCCCTCCTCCTTGCTCCTCCACAGCTCGCAGCTCCTCTTCACCAGCCAGCTGCAAAGCTTGCAGATCAGGGTGACCACTAAGAGGTGCCACTGCTGGAGCGAAGGTAAGAGCAGGGCTGCCAAAGCCAAGAGCTTGNCAACTTCCGTGAGAAGAAGGTGCAGGAGGTCACCAAGCTCTGCATCGCAGGTGACATCACCCTTACCAGTGTCCTGGCCACCACCATCTAGCACCACTTGGTCCCATGTTAACACACCAGCTTCTTGGTTTTTTTTTTCTTCTGGCTTAAGTGCTTTCTTACAGGAAAACTTGGGAGGCAATAAAACATCACTTTTGCAAGTAATATTTCATTTTGCAGTAAGGTCTTAAGGGACACAACAGAGGCCTCCAGTGAGCTAAGCTCAAATGTGGAATGATCAGAGCTCTGCTTGATGGTGTGGCTGTGCCCTTTTCACTGAGAAAATTAAACAGTGCAGCAAAGGACTTGGAGTTTGTCCCTCCAGGGAGGGGGAGACACCATGAACAGGTCAGGAAGGGGTTGTGTGTGACTCCTAGAACCATGGAATGATTTGGATTGGAAAGGACCCCTAAAATCATCTCATTGCTGCAGGGACACCTTCCACCACCCAGTTTGCTCCTCCAGAGACAGAGCAGCTTCTCAGGGCAAACTTTGCCAGGGCTTCACCCTCTCAAAGCAAAGCATTTCTTTCTGAAAATCTCATGGAAATGTTCCCACTTTGAGTTTAAAGCTGTTGAATCCACATCCCTGCAGCTTTCCTGTAGACCCTCTTCAGGCATTGGGGGGGGAGGGCACTGTGAGATCTCCTCACAACCTTCTCTTCTCCAGCACCAATTCTCTGAGACTGTCTTCACAGGAAAGTTCTTCAGCCCCAGTTGTTGTCCTTCAGGAAACACAAGGCTGTGATCCTGATCAGAATTAGATATTTCAAGCCAGTCTTGAGAGTTCAAGGAAGTAAAAATTTCTCTTAGAAGACTGCTGGAAATTTTACCTTCCTCCTTTGGTTTCAAAGGTCCATTGGGTGACCCAAAACGGTGTGTCCCAAACAGCCTTGTCCCCTGAGGGAGATCCAGTTCAGACAAGCATTACCTCCTCCACTGAGCAGGTCACAAGCTTTGTGCCTCCTTCCCCTTATCACTTCTGTGTGACTCAAGGCTGTTTTGTCAAGGGTGGGGAAGGGTTGTTGGTATGTTCAACCTCGTGAGTCAGGCTGGTGCAAGAGGGAGAAGAAAAAAAAAAATAAAAGTAGAAGTTCTTTCTGCCATGAGTCACCCCTTTGCTAAACAAGCCCAGCACAACAGCATCTCTTTGGCCTGTCTCACCCTCTTTTATAACAGCACTTTGCTTTTCAACAGTATTTAAATGCTCAGCAGATGCTGTAGCTTAGGCATCTGTGTGAGAAATCCTTCATTAGTCATGATTTACGATGCAGCACAGAAGAGTCTCTTTCATATCCCCCAGAACCAGCATTCTAAAGGAAGTGGCACAGCTTCCAGGGTGAATCTGAAGTCAGAGGTGCTCCCACAGCTCCTGGGGATCTGAATTTAATTTAAAATTACCTTTGTTTGTTTAAATTAAAGGGCAGGGAAGAATAGGGATGTTACACTAAGGTCAGCACCACAAAAAGACACCCAGAGAAGAGTTTGTTATAAATTGAACTGTATTTTTTATTAAGTCATTACAATAAGTCACAAGGTCAGGGGACGACAGAAAAGGTCAATTCTATAAAGGAAAGAAATGAAAGTACATATAAAAATATTTCATGCTTCAGTAAGAATATGTACTCACAGAACAAGGCAGGTAAAACAAAAACCTCTCACTCACAGGGTGACCTCAATAGTCACTAAATACTTTATTGAACATTCCACAATAAAAAGCAACAGGTGTCAGAACACAGGGCAAGAGGAACAGTCAAAATATTGACGTTAATACACATTTATGGTTTTTTTTTAATTTCAAGTCACTTACTGCACCCCAGGGAGGACCTGGGGAGAAAACGCAATCAGGTCACCAGCAACTTCTGCTGCTGCCAAGTGTTGGGCTTGGCTCCTCCAGGGAGTGAAGGGAATCTCAGTGCCCAGCAGCTGCAGTGGGGAAAAAAACCAGAGGGGGGGGGTCTTAAGCCAGCAGCAAATCCCAGGCAGATCCCAAACACATAGAAATCCCATACATGAGCTAAATATATTAATATATATATTTATATACAGCTGTGGAGATAAACAGATTGAGATGTAGGAGACCACAAGCCTGTGTTGAAGCAGAAGAAAAGCAAAATCAACAGCAAGAAGCAGGTACCAGATTAGAAACAAAACATTGTCAGAAACTCAGCTGGGACTTTGGAGGGGTCTTGGTCTCAAGCACTGCTGGAAGGACATTAAATACATATCATTTATCACTAAATGTAAAAAAACCCCATCATAATAACAGAGTTTCTCTGCAAAAAATCCCAGTAGTAAAGTTGTACATTTTACCTGTGGCACAACCTCCCTGGCCCTTTCCAGCTGAGGTCAAGGGACTGAAATAAGCACCTGGTGCTCCTGAACTTTAGGGAGCTCTGTCTCTCATCTCTTGTGGATATGAGAAGCTGAAGCTACCTGCAGTCAGCTCAGCTGTGCAACCACAGAATTCACTGGTTTCAGGGGCAAGCTGGAGGAAGAAGACCTACCAAAGTCACTGGAGGAACAGGAGGCCAGCTGGTGGGTCAGAGGGTTGTATGAGACACACTGGATGGAGTCGTTGTGCCTGGAATGAAGTTACAATNGTTTTACTGGTCTTCAGTATTCATCGATCAAGGCCAGATTGGACAGCTTGGAGCAAAAAGAGAGAGCTGCTCAGCCTGGAGAAGAAAAGCCTCCAGGGAGACCTCACAGCAGCTTCCCAGTACCTGGGGGGGCTACAGGAAAGCTGGGGCAAGGGCATGGAGCAGTAGGATGAGGAGCAATGATTTGAAACTGTGGCAGAGCAGGGTTAGATGAGACATTAAGAAGTTCTTCCCCATGAGGGTGGGGAGACACTGGAAGAAGTTGTCCAGAGAGGTGGTGGAGACCCCATCCCTGGGGACATTCAAGGCCAGGCTTGCTGAGGCTCTGAGCAACCTCATCTAGTGCAGATGCCCCTGTCACTGCAGGGGGGTTGGATTAGGTGTCCTATGAAGATCCTTTCCAACCCAACACATTCTTTGCTTTTATGTTCATTTCAAAGCAACACCCACAGTTTAAAAATCACAGACCGCCACAAACATTGTCACTTCCTGTTTTTTTGACGTTTTGAAATCAGCTTGCAAAATTTCCTTTAAATGCACAATGTGTCATTTAAAGCAACTATTCCTGTTTTTAAAATGGATTTTCCACATGAGACTGAGGAAACTTTAACAGCCAAATTGTTTCAGAATTTTGGATGTTTTTGCAGACTTGTTTCTTGTTTAATCTTACGGCTTGATCTTTTAGGGCTGGAAGGAGCAACAAAAGGGGATGGGATAGGGCTGGAAGGAGCAACAGAAGGGGATAGGATAGGGCTGGGATCTTCCAAAGAGATAGTGGAAGAAAAAGGCCAGGAATTTATTATGTTAATGAATACATATAAAATTATCTTTGTGGTAGGTTTTATACATGATCTGCTAGAAATCAGACATTCTTCTGTTACAAGCATCTTGAGGTGCAAAAGCATAATGGGCCCAAGCAAGGTAATGGGAATCAGATCTTGGTTAAACTTATTCACAAAATTAAGTATTAGCTTGAAAACATCTTAGAGCTTCATTTGCTTGATGTAGTTACTGATTCCATAGGCAGGGTTAAAGGGTTAACAATTCTAGAACCTGCAGCTTGTCTTAGTCAAATAAACCTGAAGGTTAAACTTACCATTCCAGAAGGGCTTCTGCTGGGTGTCAAATCACCACATGAAGCATCTGAAATAAGATTTCATTTGTTGTTTTCTTCTTTTTAAAAAAAGACAACCCAAATCCTCAAGTAACTGCATTTCCTTCTACTTGAAGCCTTTTATCTATTAGTCACTTCCACTTATCAGGTGGAAACTACACAGAAAAACCTGGAGGGGACACACTCCCCATATGTAACAGCTTAAAGGAAGCTTTTCTTACACCATATAAAGGTTAAACAATCTATGACATTGATTTCAAAGAGTTCCTAAGGTCCTAGGAACCCATCACAAGCTATAGGAAGTAATTTTATGGTACCTGTTTGATGTGGTTTTGGTTCTTCTGACTCAGTGGAGTCATTTTCTGAGCCCATCTCCTTCTCTGGGCTGCCCATGATAACATCTCTTTCTTCCTGTTCTACAGCAGATAGTTCCATCTCTTCCATACCATCCATTGCTTTTAATTCACTGCTGGAGTTTTCCAACACCTGAAAAAAGAGGAATTTGAACTGTTTCTTGCAGTCCGGGAGTATGTGTGACATTAGGGTGTTTCTTTTTTGATTTGTCTGCAAAAAAAGTTCACTAATTTAAAGTAAATCCATCTGATCTGCTGTTTTAATAGTTTGGGGGAGAAATGGGGTTTTAACTCCAGGCACTGCACAAAGAAATAGCAGGAGAAAAGCTTCAGCTTAACACAGTGACCCATCTCACAAAGCATTTCCCAAACACTCTTGAAAAGTTAGTGATCTCTGAGCATAAAGGAAGGTTTTTCCACGTGAAAGACGATTTTGAATTTAAAAGGGTCAAAAAAACCCCACTCAGAAAAGGTTCTCTGATGGCATTTTACTTGCCTAAAGGAAGGTTCTTCCATGTGAAAGACGATTTTGAATTTAAAAGGATCAAAAAAACCCCACTCAGAACGTTCTCTGATGGTATTTTACTTCCATAAAGGAAGTTCTTCCATGTGAAAGAAGAATTTGAACTTAAAGGGTCAAAAAAACCCATCACAGTGGGGTTGGAACTTGATGATTTTAAGGTCCCTTCAAACCCAAACCATTCTATTTACATCCCTTATTTCTAGTCCTCCCATCAGTACTGAGAACCATAGAACCACAGAACCACAGAACCATTTGGGTTGGAAGGGACCCCAAAGATCGAGTTCCAACCCCCCTGCCATAGGGAGTGACACCTCCCACTAGACCAGGCTGCCCAGTGCCCTGTCCAGCCTAGTCTTGAGCACCTCCAGAGATGGGGCATCCACAACCTCTCTGGGCAACGTTCCAGTATTTCACCACCCTCACTGTAAAGAATTTCTTTCTTATGTCAAGTCGAAACCTACCCCCTCTCCAATTTCCATCCATTGTTTCTAGTCCTCCCATCCGATGTTAAAAATTCCTTCCCCTGCCTTTCTGTAGGACCCCCTCAGGTACTGATAAGTTACTATGAGGTCCCCTCTGAGCCTTCTCTTCTCCGGAATAATAAATGATCAAAGCACACAAACAAACATTGCATGACTTGCCTTGTCTTCCTCTGCTGTGTCAGCAACAAGACTGAGTTCCACAGAACTGCTGGAAGAGAAACCAAAGAGTTTGCTTTCTTTTCAAATCACTTTCAGTCAGATCTTTTTTGCCCAAATCATCTTACAATTTGCTTTGTGGTTACACTTCAGCTCACTTGTCACCAAATCACGTTTTAGGGGTAAAAGAAAGCTTCTACCTCCAAATTTTTCCCCAAATCATCTTACAATTTGTTCTGTGGTAACACTTAAGCTTATTTGTCCCCATATCATGTTTTATGGGTAAAAAAAAGAATAAAACTTATACCTCTAGCAGCAAAATTACATTTTGACAAATCTCATAACGTTTTCTTGAGGGAAGGAGAAGACAAATTGACTTTGCAACCTTAGTACCCTCCAGCTCAGCAAATATGAATTTTTTTCAGTTGAAACCAAACTATTTGGGAAAAAAATTCAGAATTATACCTCTGTTCAAGACAAAAAGCAGGGAGTTCTTCCAGTGGGGGAGCTTTTTCAGTGGGCAACTGGTGGATTCTCAAACTTTGTGCTGGGTGGAAGCCTTTGAGCACTGGTGTGTGGTTGGCAGTTTCATCTCTGGTGTGAGGAAGTGCAGGAAGAACTCTCTGAAGCAAAGCTCTGCTGGATGATCTTGGTGTTGCCAGTTTGTCTGAAGTCCTCTGGGAAGCTCTGCCAGGTGTAGAGCCTGAAAAACAAAATGTTTAAAGGTTTTGTGACAATAGTTTCCAGAAGATTAACTGTTTCTAGCTAGGAAAACTCTTGCTTTCTACTTGCTGAATTGTCTTCTACAAATACATTAAAGTCTTCTGTATTCTGCAATAAGGAATTGAAAAAAAGGTGATAAAAGTAGATTAATGAGTTAACTCCAGGCTGGACAAGGCACTGAGCAGCCTGATCTAGTGGGAGGTGTCTTGATGATCTTTAAGGTCCCTTCCACCCCAAACTATTTTCTGATTCTATGATTCTAACTACCTTAACTCCAGCAATTTAATAATTATCTTTCTCCAAGCAACTTAATAATTACCTTCCACAAAGAACCTGGAATAGTGAGACTGTTCTCATTTTAAAAAGTCCATCTGGTAAAAGTTGTCATTAATTTCCATATTCTAGCAAAATTAATGTGAATGGGACACAGATTCAGAATTGATTCTTAGAAAAAATTCTCTGCTAGAGCTTTCAGGTCTCCTCTACTTCAGCTGCAGCTTTGCAAGGGGTTCAGTTTTGAACTAAAATGAAATCTAAGTTCTTACACAAAGGCCATCAGTCTGCACTGGTGTGGAACAGGTTCCTCATTGTTTAAACACACCCTGAGGAAAACATGAGCTTTTACCTGTCTAAGTAAAGGAAATTTCACATTGCCATTATCATTCCAATCACTACATTCATGCAGAACAGTTTACTTTGGATCCTTAATACAATTAACCCCTAGTTGAAATATTAATTGTCTCCAGTAATGAAGCCTTGTCCACAAACAACCTAAATCCCTCTCTTCCATGAAGCTGGTTAAACTCTCTCCAGTACTTTCAGGTCACAGGAAACATTCTTCAGCTTTACCCACCTGGAAAAGTCTTTGCAGGGCTTTCAATTCTGAAAAAACCTCCATCAAAAACCACTTTTTCTACTTCTGGCAGTTCCTTCTGTTGCAAACAATGAGTAGCTCCATCCTGCTTCATTTTATCCCTCATGGCTGCTTTGACAGCAGCCAGTCTGCTTCGGGCAGCAATCCTTCCTGCTGCTCCCAGCTCTGGTTTGGGCACTCCACTGGAAACAGCCTTTTTCTGGAAGTTTAAAATAGTTCAGGTCACATCTGGAAGCTCAGGAACAAACTACAGAGCTGCTCGTGCACAGACAGCAACAAACATGCTGGTGACAAGCTCTCTGTTCACATCTGGAATCTCCTTGACTGTTTTTCTGCTATTAAATATTAGGTTTTGATGACAATGTAAAGGTTTTTCACATTAAATCTGCAGCAGAGAAATAGTTGAGAAATGGAGTTTAGTTAAGACACTGCATCTGAAGTAGCTTTTTTTCCTGAAAGTTTAGGTCACATCTGGAAGCTCTGGACAGGAGCAATTTTGCACAGGAAAAGCTGCAGAGCTGCTCATGCATAGCAAGAGGCAACAAAGATGCTGGTGACAAGGTTTCTATTCTCATCCAGAATCTCTTTGGTTTCTGATGACAGTGGCAGCCAATCTTTAAAATTTTTCACATTAAATCTGCACTTAAGAAATACTCGGGGCAACTTGTATCTAAAGAAATCCCATTAAAACCTTTTGAAAGTGGGCTGCAGGGACTCCTAGTGGGAGATGAAGTAAGCACAATCACCCAGAAAAGCCTGCCCTTCTGCTATTTCATTTCTCAAAATGGAAGTTTTGTGACTTGTATCATCTGTAGGATTCTGATATTTCTGAACACCTCAGACCACGTCACTTCCCAGAGCCTGAAGTTTCTTCATATAATTATGATTAAACAACCTCAAGCAACCTAATGGAGTTCACCCAATGTGAGCAATTTCATATTCAGTCATTTGAAGCAGTTACATTCCAAAATTTAGACAAAAATAAGCTTTAGTGTAAGTATTTTTAATAAGAACTTAGAAGTAACTAGCATTTAAGAAGAACCTTCATTACCTCAATATCATCTTACTAGTTATTTTCAGTCTCTCACCACACCATCTTGACAGACTTTAAGGGCTGCTCATACCTTGACAGCTGCTTTGCTTGGGATCTCAGGTGGCTGCCACTCATTGTCTTCAAGCTTCTTCAGGTTGTCAAATTTTTTCTTCACATCTTCTACCTATTAAAAAAAAAACAACAAGAGAAGCCCAAGATTAAATCTGGAAAACTTGACAGACTCACAAATAAACACTGTTGCATAAAAATTTAGTAAATTTAAGCATATTGTTTGGATTATTCAACTAATCTAAAACATTAAATGTTGTCATACTGCTGAGGCTGACACTGTAATATGTAAAGGGTGAATGTCAGGAGGAAGAAGTCAGGCTCTTCTCTAATGATGGGAGAAGGGGCAATGGGTACAAGCTGGGACACAGGAGGTTCCACAGAAATATAAGAAAAATATTTTCTCAGTGAGGGTGACAGAACAGGCTGCCCAATGTGGACTCTCCTTCTCTGGGGGCATTCAAAACCTGCCTGGATGTCCTCCTATGTCACCTGATCTAGGTGTTCCCGCTCTGGCAGGAGGATTTGACTAGATGATCCCTCCAGGTCCCCTCCAATCCCTGACATTGTTATTCTGTGCCACCAAAAAACACAAGTTTCAGAGCAGGTGACAAGGCTGGCCTAATTTCTGTAGTTCAAATGTTCATAGGTAAGGTTTAACATCTGAAAATCAAAGAGGAGGTTTACAACCTGCTCTTGTGAAGAACTAAAGCCCTTTAACAAGGGTTGCATTTGAGGAACACAGAAAGAACACATTGCACCACAGCCTTCATCATGCCAAAAGAGCACAAAAGTCTTCCAGGATGGACAAAACACATCATGAAAGCTCATTTGCTTGTTTAAGCCACTGGCCTGAACATCTAGTTCATGACAAACTAGCTCTGCAGCATTGCCTCCTCCCTGGCTTTCACCAGGCTTTGCAGTGGAGGTTTTTTCACCTCCTTTTGCTGGTAAGGTCATAGCAGGCTTCATTATGCACAGAAGAGCAGTCACTGGAGTGAAAGTCCTTTAAACCCTGATACTCAGAGGATACAAGACAAAAAGGGACCAAGTTAACAATTCTGCCACTCCAAATTTATCTAAATAGAAAGGGGTGGCTCAGGAGAAACCTGGAGCTGCTCCCAGGTAGACACAGGTAAACCCTGTTTTTCAAGTTACTGGTTTGAGCAAANCTGCCACTCATTGTCTTCAAGCTTCTTCAGGTTGTCAAATTTTTTCTTCACATCTTCTACCTATTAAAAAAAAAACAACAAGAGAAGCCCAAGATTAAATCTGGAAAACTTGACAGACTCACAAATAAACACTGTTGCATAAAAATTTAGTAAATTTAAGCATATTGTTTGGATTATTCAACTAATCTAAAACATTAAATGTTGTCATACTGCTGAGGCTGACACTGTAATATGTAAAGGGTGAATGTCAGGAGGAAGAAGTCAGGCTCTTCTCTAATGATGGGAGAAGGGGCAATGGGTACAAGCTGGGACACAGGAGGTTCCACAGAAATATAAGAAAAATATTTTCTCAGTGAGGGTGACAGAACAGGCTGCCCAATGTGGACTCTCCTTCTCTGGGGGCATTCAAAACCTGCCTGGATGTCCTCCTATGTCACCTGATCTAGGTGTTCCCGCTCTGGCAGGAGGATTTGACTAGATGATCCCTCCAGGTCCCCTCCAATCCCTGACATTGTTATTCTGTGCCACCAAAAAACACAAGTTTCAGAGCAGGTGACAAGGCTGGCCTAATTTCTGTAGTTCAAATGTTCATAGGTAAGGTTTAACATCTGAAAATCAAAGAGGAGGTTTACAACCTGCTCTTGTGAAGAACTAAAGCCCTTTAACAAGGGTTGCATTTGAGGAACACAGAAAGAACACATTGCACCACAGCCTTCATCATGCCAAAAGAGCACAAAAGTCTTCCAGGATGGACAAAACACATCATGAAAGCTCATTTGCTTGTTTAAGCCACTGGCCTGAACATCTAGTTCATGACAAACTAGCTCTGCAGCATTGCCTCCTCCCTGGCTTTCACCAGGCTTTGCAGTGGAGGTTTTTTCACCTCCTTTTGCTGGTAAGGTCATAGCAGGCTTCATTATGCACAGAAGAGCAGTCACTGGAGTGAAAGTCCTTTAAACCCTGATACTCAGAGGATACAAGACAAAAAGGGACCAAGTTAACAATTCTGCCACTCCAAATTTATCTAAATAGAAAGGGGTGGCTCAGGAGAAACCTGGAGCTGCTCCCAGGTAGACACAGGTAAACCCTGTTTTTCAAGTTACTGGTTTGAGCAAAGCTCCTCTCATATATCCTCTGATGCATCAGCAGGTCAAATGTTTGCACTTTCTGGAAAGAATTAAAGAGCTACAACTAGGTCTTTAACTCTAAATCCATTCTCACATTTGACTAGTTACTAATTCCTTTGTTAAATGTTGATCTACAAACACAGTCAAGCATTATTTTGGATTAATTTAGATGATTTCATTCTGAAGCCAACAGAGATGGATGTTTTCTACCTAAGCTCAACCCTAAAAATAAGCTTGGAGCCCCTGCTTTTCAGGTGAAATTCCAGGTTTTTACCAAAATCTCCCAACTTCTAGTTCAGGTAGTCATGATGACTCACTCCAAAAGCAGAGTGAGATATTATTTCACTGCAGAGAAATGCAAGATAGAGAACGCAAAGCTAACAAGTTGACAGGTTAATTATGAATATAATATTATATAAATCAATTACTATTACTTTGGTAGTAAATAGTACCAGCTAATCAAAGTATTTTTATAGTAAAAAAAAGATAGATGAATATTCAGAAAAATTTTCAATCCATTGCTCAACTAACCCCATCAACTTTATTTCCATAAGTTTATACTCAAGTAAATACCTGAAAATTAATCATGTCCCAAAATCCATCCAGGTCTGCACAGGTTGTTTCTTTTTTACCCCTTTTAAATTCACAATTATCCACCAATCCTTCAAACTGCATAAACCTCTCAGCTATGAGCAGTCTTGTCTGGCCAACTGTGGTACGAATGAGATCTTTAGCTGAAAGCAACAAGGAAACAAATGAAATTCAACTTTGAACAATCCCATCACTTCACAGTTGGTTTAAATAAGTATTTGGAGAGCCTGGAATTTGTTCCCTTATTGAATTACGTTTATCTATTGCAGGCATGTAGTATAATTCAGAAGGAATGCTCTAAATTTGTTTATTTAAAGAAACTTACTGCCTCCAAGATTTTAAGATTGATGAGATTTTTATATTCCCAGATCAATGCTACTACTCTACGTTAAAATCTAACTTAATTTTTTTTAAAAATCAGTCTGGTTAAGTTTTACTATTTAATAACCTTAAAACTAACATAGAAACCATTTCCATATGAACGTTGTTCACTTTAATGTCAAGCAACACACACTAGTTTCAACATTAGGAAATAAAGCACCTTGAGGCACATAGAAATCTAAAATTAATCTGATACGAAACTTTTAATAAGTGCTGTAGAATTCCATTTTGCAAATTTAGAGACAGCCACTTCCCTCTGTCCCCTTCGGTTACCATCATGCCCCTTGTAGTGCCAATTACAGCTCAGTCTTACCATCCTCTGGGATGTCCAGCTCAAGTTTTACATCCCACTGGAGGCACTGAAACGTCAGCTTCTCTGTCTCAGATTGAAGAATATTTCTGAAAATAGAGAGAAAATTCTTGGAGAATATTTCAAATGCTACCACTGCAAATGATGATTATCCTTGTGTTTTGAGAGAAGATCCACTGTCCTTGAGCAGAAGCCTGATAGTTTGCTGACTAGCTAAGATTTAGGGGTGTCAGTCAAACTCAACATGAGCCACCAGTGTGCACTTGCAGCCAAGGCGGCCAACCAAATCCTGGGTTACATCAAGAGAAGTGTGACCAGCAGGGCAAGAGAGGGGATTTTGCCCCTCTACTGGGCTCTGGTGAGGCCCCACCTGGAGTTACTGTGTCCAATTCTGGAGCCCTCAACAGAAGTAGGACATTGAGCTGTTGAGCAGGTCCAGAGGAGGCCACCAAGATGCTCAAAGGGCTGGAGCCTTATGAAGACAGGCTGAAGGAGTTGGGGTTGTTCAGCTTGGGGAAGAGAAGGCTCAGGGGGGACCTCAGAGGAGCTTCTCGATCCCTGAAGGGGGCTACAGAAAGGCAGGGGTAGGACTTTTGAATAGGATATGTGATGGGAGAACTAGACAATAGGGAAATGAAACAAATGAATATGAACCTGAAATAAGGCACATTATGCTCTTCCTCCTCTTTTACATCATCTGGCTTTGTATCAAGTGCTGTGGCAATTGCAGGAGCATCAGCTGTTTCACTTGCTGTCTGAACAGAAGTTTTCTCATCTGATTCATCTGCTGAAAAACATGAATGGCATTTGCTCAGGATCTAGTGAAACTAAAACCATTAAAATAATGAACTAATAGTGAAACTTCCTACCTTTTTCTTCCAAACTTGTAGTCATTTCCTCTACTAGAAAATCTTCACCAGCAGGTGAAACTTGACTTTTTACATCAGCTTCTTGTGCCTTAGTTTCACTGTTTTTTTGGATTATCTTACTGTAATTGAAAAAAACAAACATACTTGGATTTAAGATACATCAAGAAACTAATATCAGATGCAGCCAGATAGAAGTGTTACATTCAACTCTACAGAATGCAAGTAATTCTTATTAAAATTAATGAATCTGGGTCTAGATATGCAGTTACAGGTGTCTGTAGCCAATTCTTTCTTTAAAGCACAAACAGGATTACAGATTTTATAGCTTTTTTGAAGTCTACATTTGATTAAGCAATGATAACCATAAAAAAGTGATTCAACAAGGTTTTGTTACAAAGGGAATCTCTCTAGAGGAAGATGATGTTTTCCAGTACTGTCAAAGTTTCACTTGCATTTCATGCCATTAGAAGAAAACAAATCTTACACAGGAGATTTGGAAGAATCCCAGAAAGCAGCAGGTGTCAAAAATGCATTTGCCCTAGATGGACTCATGGGTGTCACTTTGTAGGTTGCCAATCCATGTAAGGGCTGAAACACAAAGTTTTGAGGTGCAAAAGAGCGTGTCCTGGGTCTCCCTGAAGCACAATGGGTTGTGTCTTGTACTGAGGTTTGGTCCTGCTCAAGTTCTAGGTGTTTAGGATCAGCTGCAGAATCTTCCATCAGTGGGTCCAGTTGAGCATTGTTATCTGCTTCACTTTTAGAAGGAATTGCCTACAATAAACAGCAAATACTGTATTATCAAATCAATAAAGTTTGAACTATTAGGAATGCCCTGAATTAAGACTTTCTGAAAGCTAACAACAACAGTTACAGGCAAATCACTTTCTATACCTACAGAAGTAATGATTTGCCAATAAACCAAACTGGTTTTCACATCTGTGATGCTTTCTAGCAACAGAGAGCACTTCACTATGAGGAATGCAACAATCCACTAAATGGGCTGAAATAGTGATAGGTGTAGTGCTTGGCTATCTAAAAAGTAATTAAAAATCACCAAGAGCTTGTTCTCCTTGCTAAAAAAATTGCTTTAAAGGTGATAAGAGCAAGAAATGACTGAAGTTTTCAACTATTAATTCAATTATTAAGTTTTCAAGTATTAAAGTTTCTAAGCCAAGCTTCCAAAGCAAAAAAATACAGCTTACTTTACAAATTGTCGCTATCCTCAAACTTCTTTTCTACAAATAGAAGTGACTGCCAAGATTCACAGAAAAAAAACCCAAACAAACAATTTTTGAGTGAAGGAAGAACTGATTCCTTATCACAGAATGTCAGGGACCTCAAGAGATCATCTACTCCAATCCCCCCCTTGCTGTTCAGGAACATCTAAACCCCTTTCCTCACCATGAAAAACTCCTTTGAGACAACACTTGACCTCTAAATATCCAGTCCCAATTTAGAGTCTCAAGGATAATTTCATCCTTTTCTCTGAATTTAAGTTAATGTGAAAAACAAACCGTAGAGGGCTTAGAAGCAATTGGTATCAGAGATTTCTCTTCTTGGTTCTTTGAGCGAGTAATCCTTCCAGAGTAAGCAGGAGGTGCCTGAAAACATCCCCAAGGGAACAAGGCAAGAAAGAATTCTGCCCCCACCCAACCACTCTTAACAGGAGGCAAGAATCCCAAGTGTGAAAATCAATTTGTCTGCCCAAAAAAATTGCTTCAAAAGTGATAAGAGCAATTGTTAGGTCCAAATTCTACCAGACCAGTTGAATCATCACCGTTTCCATGCATACAGTAATCCAGAAATGAAAATAAATAAGCTGAAGGAAGTTGATAACTGAGGAATGCAGCCCAGGACAAGAATACAAGTGCAGTTGGGAGCCAAGAATGCTGTTCAAGAGGAGAGAAAATTAATGTTTATTCTACATCCCTATGAGATGAACGAGTATGGACATGTTGTGTAGGACTTTGAGATACCTGTGCTACCGGGAGCTTAAACCACCACAAGAGCTTAGAATACTTATCCAGAAAATATGCAACTTCAGTCTGAATCTTCTTATAATTTAGATATCCCTGCTTGGAATTTAAGCCTTAAATTCCGCCTTAACTCACTTGTAATAAGATGAGTAAGGTTACAGCAAGACTCTACCAACAGGCAGCACAAAGCAATATCTGCCTGTGAAGAGGTACTTAAAGGTAAGAGCTTCTTACCTCCTCTCAGTTTATGACTGCACCAGTTTTAAGAGACCACTAGAGTCGAGCTGGAATTACAGAAAGAGGAGTGGAGATGGAAAGCGTGAGGGAAACACAAGGTGAGAGGGAATAAAAGAATACAAAGGAGGAAAAAAAAAATCATTGATAGCTTTTGCAGAGGACTGTCAGCACACTAATTGTTTAGGAACCCGAGTTTGAAAGCTATAAAAAACTTCCAGGCTGCTGTTTCTATGTAGAAGGAGAAAAGCTTTGTTATAGCAGTGCCACTAAGTGAATTTCTTATTCTAGGACCATATATAACCATTATAACCATGCCTGAACACAACTATATTTGAGCTCCAGTGATGCTACAACGTTAATGGCTTTTCAACCACTTTTATTCCTTTTCCATTCCCAAGAAGTTACCTACCTTTGTGATGGCAGGTTTGACTGTTTTCTGCTTTCCTCCATTTGCTGTTTTCCTCTGTGACTGGTTACCTAGAAAAAAAAGACTCCCAAAGCTCAAAAAAAAGTCTCCAAATAAGAGTTTCTCACAAAAAGATTGCCTTAAGTCCAATGGTTAAAGGCACTTTTTGAGAGGGAGGTGACCAGAGAGCAGACAACAAATTCCAAAAGTTCATTCAAAGGAAAACTTGGCCAAGGATTAGACATCCTATTAAGCCATCTATCATAAAAATAGATTAAGTCAGCCTTTAGATGTTGTCATACATTAAAAATAAAACCTCATTTCCTTAAAGGCTGATGATATGAAGTGTCACGACAACTTGAGCTCAAATTTTTAATTTCTTCATCACTCCTGTGGGTGAGCTGAAAGGAATATTAAGACAGTGGGGCTTTCAGCCCAGCAGTTAAATTCTCTCACCTGTTATACCCTTTGTAACAAGTTTCCTGGGAAAAAAAGGACACTATAAATTTCCCTTCTGTCATCTTACGAGTTCCTCTATTCTAGTAAGCAGAGCAACAGACGAAGAGAAATTCTAGACTCAAAGTACATGGATTCTCATCTCTTGCAGAGGTATCTGGTCCAGGGCACAGATAATCTTCAGTACTTAAACAACCATACACCAAACTGGCAAATCTCACTTGGTTCTGGTTTTGTTCTTTTACTTTGTGGTTCCCACCTAGATATTGATGCTCTGCAGTGATAGGAAACTGTCCAGGCTTGGTTTGTTGACATATTTAATTATTTACATATTTTTTACTCTTTATTTACATATTCAGTAGAGTTCCAGATAAAAATCTAAGTGATGTAGGATTAAATCCCTTCCTTATATGACAATTTGGAATGATTTATGGTTTATCCACAGGGGAGAGTTACACAGCAGAACAAAAAGTGGTGAGACAGCTCAGAACAAGCTGGATCTCTTCAGGCACAGGGTTGTGCTGCGAGATAAGCACTTTGCTAAAGAGAAAGTTGTCCCAGTCTTAAGCTACACAAACAAATCTTTATTTACTGTCTCTACCTTACCAGTAGTTGCTGCAGCAGCTGTAGTTTTTGGCACCTGCCTCGCCGCAGAAGCAGCTGCTGCTGCTGCTGCTGCTGCTCCTCTGGTGATTCTTACATTTGAGGTTGTTTGGGCAGCAGGCTGTAACACTAAGAAAAATTGCAGAGATTTCAGAGTTTAGGAAGAAACTGTCTTCAGACCAGTTTAAAAGTTTACATTTTGCAGAAAGCAGCAAGAAGCACTGAATTATTAGTTGGGTTAGTTCACCAGAATTAAGAGAGGTTTTTTAATCACTTCAGTGTAAGCAGGGACAGCCTTGATGTCAAAGCAATGCTTTGAAGGGTCTTGATTGAAGAGAGTTTTGTTGTACAGGGCTTAATAACATCAAAGTACCAGTGTGAGATGCCATGTACAAGGCTTAAAAATCCATCTCAAAGTCCAAAGGCAACATCTTATCCCCATTTTACAGCATGAAGCATTCTGGAGCAATAACTTGCTGTGGTTGTTTGCACAGATGCCAAACATCTGTATGATAAAGAGTTGCCCTTGTCATTATAGACAAGGATTCTATGATCTGAACTTCATGTAATTTACTGAAATATTCAAGAATCCCATTTGATTAACTTTATGAAATCTAAGATTTATTATTCATCATCATTTCCAATTTGTAGATTTATTACTCAACTTTCATCTCTGCATTTCAATAATCTTTTTCATAATTTTCATTCAAAAATTATTTTTTTCTTGTGAAGGAGAACGCTAACAGAAGATCTTTATTTCACACCCTTCCTTTCTACGTCTGCACAAAAATCTATTGTCCCCAGTTAGTTCCTGTTGATACCATTTGTGTTTTTAGTGTCAGATTTATTTCTAAAGAATGGCAGCTTGACAAGCTGGGGAAAAAAAAGAAATACTATATAAATAGCATTTTATTTATCCAAACATTTACTTCCCTAACACATTTACTGTGTTTAAATACATACAACATGTATATCTGATTCAACAAAAATCATCATCAAGCCTAGCAGATTATAATTTTTTAAAGTTAATTGTTGTATCTTGTTAGTATTCACTAAGTCAGGACTGAAATTTATTTAAATTAAGGCCTACTGCTCACTGATTTAATTGAGTTAATGATGCAGGAGTCATTTCACCCTGAATTACTGAATATCTCTCATTAGTATCAGTAGTTCTCATGACTTAGCCTTACCTCCTTAAGGCATAAATGTGACTGTGCTATCAGAAAGAATTTCTAATTAAAGGCACTCCTTTAGACAATGGTGTCAGGGGTCTGGGGTTGGGGGGTTGCTTTGTTTCCTCAAAAAACATATGCAATTGTCACATTGCAAATCCACTACCTAGAGACACAGAGAAAGAGGTGTAAAATATGCAAACAAACAGCTTCCATACCTTTCTTTTTTTCACCCACTTTGTCTGCACCGATCTGTTTACGTGCTGCTTGTGTAGGGCGAATGCTTGGACCATTGGAGACCTACAAAATAAGATTATTTTTTGTCAAGTCCCACATTTCCACAGAAGCAGATAACCGTCTTACTTCCTCAGGTTTTCATCCTGGGCCAATAAAATGGTCAAGGGACTTAAACCTTGATTTCACTTTACTTTTTAACTTAAATAACTTATTTTAGATATATGTTAACATACCTTATCCACCTAAAAATGTTAGAAAGAAAAAAAATGAAGATTTAAGAAACAGCTTTGGTTTTCTATTAAACTAGGTAAACTAGTGTGTGTTCTAACTACCAGTTTAACTCTGTGCTCCCTTGGTAAAGAAATGACTGAAGTTTTCAATTATTAATTCAATTATTAAGTTTTCAAGTATTAAAGTTTCTAAGCCAAGCTTCCAAAGCAAAAAAATACAGCTTACTTTACAAATTGTCGCTATCCTCAAACTTCTTTTCTACAAATAGAAGTGACTGCCAAGATTCACAGAAAAAAAACCCAAAATTTTTGAGTGAAGGAAGACCTGATTCCTTATCACAGAATGTCAGGGACCTCAAGAGATCATCTACTCCAATCTCCCTGCTGTTCAGGAACATCTAAACCCCTTTCCTCACCATGAAAAACTCCTTTGAGACAACACTTGACCTCTAAATATCCAGTCCCAATTTAGAGTCTCAAGGATAATTTCATCCTTTTCTCTGAATTTAAGTTAATGTGAAAAACAAACCGTAGAGGGCTTAGAAGCAATTGGTATCAGAGATTTCTCTTCTTGGTTCTTTGAGCGAGTAATCCTTCCAGAGTAAGCAGGAGGTGCCTGAAAACATCCCCAAGGGAACAAGAATTAATATACTTCTGCCCCCACCCAACCACTCTTAACAGGAGGCAAGAATCCCAAATGTGAAAATCAATTTGCCTGCACAAAGTGAGGCAAACGGGTAATCTGAAAAACTTTCAAAACAAGTGGACTGAGAAGGAATAAAAGTTACCAGTTCTACAATAACTTAGAAACATAGAATAGTTTGGGTTGGCCATCAAGCCCCAAAATTCCTACTCCAGGCTTTCTGTAGCCCCCTTCAGGTATTGAGAAGCTACTCTTAGGTTCCCCCCCAAGAGTTCTCCAAACCAAACAAACCCAACTCCTTCAGCCTGTATTCATAAGGCTCCAGCCCTTGGATCATCTCGGTGGCCTCCACTAGACCTGCTCCAAGAGNATCTCGGTGGCCTCCACTAGACCTGCTCCAACAGCTCAATGTCCTTATGTTGAGGGCTCCAGAACTGGACACGCTAACTCCAGAACTGGACACGCTAACTCCAGGTGGGGCCTCACCAGAGATGTTTCATCTGGATCATCTCAGTTTTTGAAATGAAAACATAGCCATAAATATAAAAAATTTAAAAAAAAAATCAATGTATTACTTGCACCACATCCATCTTTGTTTTAAAAAAAAATAACCTAAATCACTCCCTTACTATAAAGATTTATAAATTACATAGAAAACAAACAGCTTATTTAGCTGTTTATATACAAACAGGTATTTTAGTATCATATCCTTCATTTTATTAAATTTTACTCATTTTACCTTGCCTCTTGTCTTCACCGCTTCTTCAGGAAGCAATGAAAGATATCCAGGCTCAGTTGGTCTATATAACCCAACTTTAAATACACCTTTTTTTGCTTTCTCTTTCTGCTCTTTCTGTTTCCGTAGTTCTTTTTCTTCTTTATAGCGCTGGAGCAACTCCTTGCGGCCATTCACCTTCTTGGTGGCTCCATTTGTAGATTGTTCTAAAGCAAAAATATGTTATAAACCCTCAAAAATGTTTTTCAGCCAACAATACGCAAGTCAGAAAACTTAAAATAACTTTTTGAAAGACAGCACAGAAATACCTTAAGTCAAAGAGTGGAAGAATATGTGAAATCTGTATCTCCAAGTCCAAATTAAGTCACACAATGCAAATACA
This sequence comes from Turnix velox, assembly GCA_013400935.1. Lineage (NCBI taxonomy): Eukaryota > Metazoa > Chordata > Aves > Charadriiformes > Turnicidae > Turnix > Turnix velox. Next base: position 24,852 of record VZTY01003358.1, read on the forward strand.
CAAGATTTATGCTGAAAACTTAAGTTCTTAATTGTTTTAACTCTTAATTGTTTTGACTTCCCTTCTAACTGTGAAGTTCCAGGAGCAAATTTCAACTTGCAAATAAATCTCCTCAAATTAGCACCCAAGAGATAGTATAAATTTATACCAATTTTATAATGTCCAAGCTGTTCCTGAAAAGTTACCTAAAGTTAGCATTTGAGGTATTTATTGAGTGCTTTTGTCCGTTTCTCTATTCAATCACATGCAGTAGCATTGAAAACTGAAGGTTAGGCCAGCTTTTAGATCCCAACATCTGCCTCAGGCAGAAGTTCCACAAAAGAATAAAAGCTTAGGACAATGTCAAACCCAAATTATCTAAGTATCTATCTGAAAAATTGCTATGTACTTAAAATTTCTTGAAGATAATCAAGTTTTAAATTTCATATTTGACAGGATTATACACTCCTTTCTCCAGTAATTTTCTGCTTGCAAAATGTCACAGGTGAAAAACATTCCTAAAGAAAATTATAAACATAAAAAAAAAAAATACTAATTCCCTAAGTCATAAGAATCCAGGAGAGTCATCAGGCAGAATTTGGTATAGAATAATAGAATGGTTTGGGTTGGAAAGGACCTTAAAGATCATCTAGTTCCAACCCAAGACAAAATAGAAGTTGTAAAAAAGTAGCACTTGTAAAAATAAAATGTTACCATTCAATTAAAATTATATATACTGACTTATATATACTGAATTCTAGTATAAAATTATTCATTGCTAAGCATAGTCTAAGCACATGACAGGTATTAGCTCTCTGCTAGAAGAGATTTTTACACCAGGGTTTTTAATTTCTTAAGTGACAACACAATCATTAGACTTCCTGTTGAATATTAATAGCAAAATGCATTAATATTAGTAGCAAAATGTATTTTTGCTTTAGCTGCTGCAGATAAGTCTTCATTCATAACACAGGAGCTAAAGTAAGGAGGGTGAAGCTGTAGAAAGACTTGATTTTCTTAACAGTTAGAAATGGTAATCATGGTTTTTTAATTCTCAAGCCTTTGCATCCACCTAGTTAGCCACAACTAACTCAATGATAATGTTACTAAACCCACTTGAAGGCATTTAAAAAGTTAAATAAACCCCAAGTTTATAAAGAGCATTAACTTACTCTGATTCCCAATGCTTTTCTCTTGAGAGCCCGTTTTGCCCGTCTCATTTGGCTGAGACTTTCCCCTCTCTGTTGGTTGCTGAACATTGACATCTGCCAATCCAAACTGCCTGCCTTTTTCAAACAGCTTGTGCCTGTTCTCCTTTTGAGCCACAGATTTCCTGCGAGCATTTTTCTCTCTCAGGGCCTCCGTGCTCAAATCCTTTTTGTACCGACCGGCAAATTGAGAGGTGACAGACATCTTGATGACTAGAGGCAAAAAAAATCATCATTATTAGGAAAAAAAAAATTGGTTTGTTTTGCTTTGTTCATTAAAGTTTACAGACTAGCAGCAAAGAAAACCTCAAGGACGTGCTATCTTTGCCTTTCTCATGAGAACCTCAGTTAAATCAGGATAGCTCCTTCATGTCTACTTTGTCACATAGCCATTCTCCCAGTTTCCCAACCAAGTTTCCAGGATGCAAATTAAAATACAATAGCATTTATTTCAATCAGATTTCCTCTTTTCTTTAACCTGAGGAAGACTTAATGCAAATACCAGTTGGTTCAAAAGTGATATCAAAAGCTCCATCCCCTGCATAATACCGAAACCCATCTTATTGAGGGTTTTAATGTTTTCTCACAGGATCAGATCCTGCAATTGGTCTTACCCAGCCACCCCAATCAGGGTCTCATCGTCCATTACTTAGAGAAAGCAGGTAAAGAGAGTGACAGAACTAAACAGCCAACCAGTAAATCAGTTATTTACTGAGGTCATTAAATTCAAGACTTAAAGCTTTGATTTTAATGGAATTAACAGTGAACTGGAGAGATCAGGCTTGACTGGATGGTTACATGGCATATCATCAAGGTGATTCCAAAACCTCCAGAGAGGGGACATCCACAACAGGGCAACCTGTTCCAGTGAAGAACAGTGAGATGAAAGACCCACTTTTGACCAATAACACCACAAAAAGCCAAGGAATAACTTGGATAGGAAACACATTAAGACTCCCAATTCCCTGATTTAGTGGGAGATGTACTGATTTAGTGGGAGATGTCCAAGCCCATGGCTAGAGGGGTGGAACTAGATAATCTTTAAGGTCCCTTCCAACTCAAACCGTTCTGATTCTAGCGTTTTTTAGTCCAGTTAACAACAAAGCAGCGCAGGAAGCGCGGAAACTGCTACTTTTGAAGTTTAGAGACTGAGTAAGACAGTTCCTAGGCAGAGGGCGGAATTCCCTTGAACCGAATCCCACCTCCCAGGCCCTACTTCCACCGGGAGATCTGAAGGGCCGCCACAGGGCCAACCCTTATTACTACACCGTCAAAGACCCCGCTCACGGAGGCCCTCAGAACCCCACACGGAGGTCCTCAGAAACACCACCACCACGCCCCACCGAGGCCCACTCGGAGCCCCGGCTGTACCATACCTGCACTACGGCGTTCTCCTCAGGCCTAGACTTCCACCCACAGCCCGCCTTTCAAATTTCACCCGCCAGCGCCCTATTTGCCGCTGTGGGCCCACCCTCGGGCTCCCATTGGCCGCCTACGAGAGCAACCGTTGACGGGCCGAGTCGAAATCGCTGTGCGGGTTATAAGTAACTTATAAGTAAGTCACCCCAGTCACAAAGCTTGATTCTTATTGGTTGAGCTGAGAGTATTCTTCTCTCCCATTGGCTGTCGGAGGGAGGGAGGCGGAACGAAC
>VZTY01003361.1:0-21467 GCA_013400935.1 Turnix velox
ACACCGGAGCTCGTCTGCTCGGTTCACTGTCTGTGAAAGATAAATTACTATGTTCTTGATTTCATGACAAAAAGGAAAATATTGTCAACCTAAAAGGCATACTGTGGATATTGTACATATTCTACAACTACCTGTAAATAATTTGGACAGACTTTTTTTCCAACTATATGGAGAATGGAATTGTGAGAATTCAGCAGATTTAGATAAAAGTTGAATTGGCTCTTTGCTTAAAAGGAACCATATGTTCTTATCAGCTCTTATCTTTCATTTAAGGGATGTTTTAATTCTTAGTCTTGAGACAGCAATAATAGTACTAGAAATAAATACAAATAAGAATTAACTGAAACCATTTCTTTACTGAATTTATTCCGTTGAGTTATCATGATCCTATAACATAAAGATGCCATTGAACATTTTAGAGCTGTTATGTTATGACTTTTTTTAAGAAAGAGGGAGCCTTTATTTGGGTATATCTGCAATGTGACCAATGAACATTCCTAGTCAGTAAAATAAAGTAGATAGATAGAAATATTTACACATGGATTGTTAAAATGAATCACGGTAGTGAAATAGGTCTTTTTGTTTTTAACCGCAGGTAGAATGAGATAGCAGCATTTTTATTGATACAGATTTCTACCTGCATTTAAAATTGATTTAAATTTTAAATTTAAAAATGAATCATATGTTTACTAGCTTATCCATCCCATCGGTTACATTATAGTTATATTCATGAGATTGTAAACCTATGTTAAGGTGCAATAGCTACCTATTTAAAGAATTCCATTTATAGGATTTAAAGTGGCAACCAGACTTTTATGTCTCTACTTTCACTCTTCCCTGAACTAATGATTAAAAGCTATTACCATCTTCTGGGTGGTGACGAAGTAGTCTTCCAAGATACTAAGTTTCACCTGCATTAGTTAGCTCCCTTAGTGGTAGTCTCTGCTGGGAAGTCATGTGCAGAATGCATATGAAGATTTAGACATGAATTCTGCATTAAAGCTTTTCAGTTTGAGGATCTAAGTTTGCTACAAGCACTGTGAATAAAACTCCAGTTTTATCAACTGTCCTTCTGTGATACACACTGGTAACATTATTTTCCAGTAGTGTTCATTCTTCAACTAGTAAAAATGAATTTATTCACATACTTTAAAATCTTGCAGATGTATTTTAAAGAGAGCCTCTTTTGGACAGATTTTAAGTATTATACACATAGCTTCTTAGCCACACTGGAAGATTTTTATTTGAGGTTTCAACATTTGTAGATATGCTTTTAAAGAATCAGCCACTGATTTATATTTAAGCTGAATGTCACAATGTGAGAACTGTAATCACATATTTTTTTTACTGGCATAATGGCAGCATCTATAGCTGTGTGATAGGAGAGAGTCCAAATAGATGAGCCGGTGGTTAATAGTTCAATAATTATAATTCTCTCTAGTTTCTCAAAGAAACAGAAGAATCACTCTGTCATTTAGGTTGGTTTTATAAATTAAGGATGTAAATATTATTAATCCTGGTTATGTAAAGTTGCTGTTTGTGAAGTTGGCTAGAGAAAATAATTCGCTTAGTATTTATTCTTAGAGCTGTATATTATTGGAGGTAAATGTATTAGGGGATCAGAGGAGGCAGAACAGCAACATCTTGCATGTCTAGGATAAGAATTTTTCCTATTAGAGCAAAAATATTCTTATCTCTGCAAAACTGGATGCATTACCAACTGAGATTTAATTCAGTCTGCTAAACAGTAATGGTAATATGTACTTGTAAGAGCCAGTTTTGCCTACTTTGAGGTACATCATCTATTGATCTCTCCTAGTCATAAGTGTTCATACAATCACTTAGTGTGCTTTAGTTGACTGTGCACTTTCCATAGACTATCTGGTTTTAATGGTAGAACTGTTCATCTGTTCTAAATAGTGCAGAACACACTTTGTTTGAGGCAGGGGGGCAGCACCTGTCTCACATCTGAGTAGATTAGATTGCTATTAAGTTCCATTACTGGAGTAACACCGAAATCAGTGTAGCTCTTTTCATTTACACTCCTTCAAGGACTGAATTCATATTTACTATAGAAAAAAGAAACATAGTACAAAGTACTACAGAAAAGAACCTTTTTTTTTAAATTGACTTGTGACTTCCACAAAGAAATTAAATTCTCAAAAAACCTGAAACCAATTCTTTAAGTATTCTTTCATGTGTAATTTCTTCTGGTTATTGTTTAAATTTTGAAAATGTAAATGATAATGCAAGCGGCACTGTTACAGGATTCCCTCTCTCACCAGGTTAGTGAGCATTCAGTGATTCTGGAAGTATCAAATTCAATTTGCAAAAGCAGCAGCAGTCCTGGATTCCATTTGGTCATCCTTTATTTATTAGCAATGTGACTATGGCAAGAAGCATATGTTACTGAACGAAGATAACTTAAGTGCCTACAATTACTTATGTCTCAGCAAAGCTGAGCGTAACAGAAATCTACTACATGCCTCAAACTGTGAGCTGTGCACGTACATTGCAGATCACTGGAAAGCTCCCTGCTGATGCAGTGTGTTGCATTGTGTTGCAGTAAATTACTGTCTTGTCTCTTTCCTGCATCACAGACACTCCTAAAATAACAGGAACTGTTATGTTAGGTAATTGAGAAAGGAAATTGAAAAAGTTTTAGTTAAATGAAAGATACAAATGTCATGATAAGAGTTCCAAATCTAGCAAAGAACTAAACATTCATAAAAAGATGAAAATAAATCACTTTTAATCAACAAATTGTTTTACTTGTGATAATGGAGGAAATAACAAAGAATCACGGAATGTCAGTGTTTGGAAGGGACCTTGGAAGATCATCTATTCCAATCCCCCTGCCAGAGCAGGAACACCTGGCTCAGGTCATACAGGAATACATCCAGGCAGGTTTTGAATGTTGCCAGAGAATTTTGAATTTGCTTTCTGTTTTCTGTTTACTTTTATTGGTACATTTACATTACAGAACTAATTAATAAACTGAACTGTAGTAGAAATAGAGTAGTCAAAGAATTATGTTTTGGGCAGTACTCACAAATTTGTTGTGTGATTTACTGAACTACAATGCTTTTTTCTTTTGCATCAGAATGGTGATGGAATGAGAAAGACCTTTGATAGAATAAATTTCATGTTCTCTGGTGAGAAATTAATTTTATGAAATTAATTATTTTCTTAAAGAAAAATAATAATTTCACATGATGTTTAATTAAGAAGAGCACAAAGGAATAGAGGATTTGATTTTTACAACAGTCTCTACAAACTTTCCAGTTATTTGCTGAGATTGTCTCCACTATGCATTACCATGTCATCCAGCTGCAGTTAATTCAGTTTACTGTTTCTACTGTAAATACCTGCTAGTACTTTTTGTGATGTTAAATATAATTAAAACATTGGTATTTGAATAGATCTCAAACTGTGTGCTTTCACAGGAAAGCCTTTTTACTTCATTATTTTAAATTGCATGTAATGACTTCATAGAGAGGGAAAAGATCAGAAAGGATTATTTCCATTGAAGAAACAGAATCGTCTATTAGACATGAATAGTTTCAGGAAATACAGGAATACTTCTTCCATAAATAATCAGACTGAGACAAGTAACTTGAGTGTGTGAACGAACTTCTGTTTGAACCATGTTCAAATGTTTCTGGCCTCTCATTAAAATTGTCCCCTACAGAAATGTTCCTCAAATCTTTAACAATTTCAGAAATACTGAATTAATTCTTTTAGGGGAGGATGTTAGGTTTCCTATTTTTATAGCTAAGAACTAGCCCACTGATGTAAAAATCCCTACAGGTAGACTGTGACATTGCTAAGTTCAAATTTGTACACAATATAATTGAGTTTTAATTTCAACATTTTGATTACAGCACAACACATAATCCAGAGTCCACCATTTCTGTGCTCATCTTCTTAATGAACAAAAAGTTAGTTAAAAGGCATCCATGTAAAGAGCAGGGTAACGGAATACATGCAAGGTCAAGATTTTGGAAGCAAATATATAATGCAGAATTGGAAGCATACCCCTGAGCACCTCTGAACCCAAAGATGCCATAAATTTGCTTTACTTCCAAGATATTTTTTCTTTTAATTACTCGAATTTAGTTGAGAGGAAGAATCTGGTAAAATGTTATGTAAAACCAACATTATTCTTTGGCTTCTGTGTAAATATTCAGGGTGACTTTTTATTTTTTAATGACAACAGGAGCAAGTTGCATAGGAATTATGGAAAGCATCATCTTCACATTAAGATCTTCTTGTCTGAAGATACAATATTTATATGAGTTGGTGTACTCTTGTGGATCTGCTAGGGTCGAGCTTTCAAGAAATTAGAAACTTAACATATGCATACAATTGCATAAGGCAAAGTTCTCTCAGACATGACCAAATTTGAATAAATCAATCAAACTGTGAAACATCCCTTAGTTATGGCAAATGCTTATTTAGTCACAGTGGTAAATTTTGGAGTAAATATGTGAGATACTGTGAAAGCAATAGGGTAAATCAAAGCTTAATATACACTGTGATTAAGTGGCTGAATTGAAGCATCCTCCAGAGTTGTTATGTCTGTAAAACTATTCTCCATATGAAGATGGGAAATATCTTAACCTATGCTACACTTTATTTATATTTTTATCTGGCAAAATACAGGTAAACCATAGAAGACTGATAAGGGAAATATGTTCACAGGATGCTTGCACTGAAAATAAAGAAACTAACAAAATCATCCCACCACAGAAATCTCCATATTGGGATATCAATAGCATCTTTCCCTGTTTTCTTGTAATGTCTAACATGTCCTTAACAACTAAACATAATATATGTATGCAAAATAAGATTTTAACACATTTGAAATGGGAACTTCTATTTTCTTCAGGGCAATATTTTTCTTAGCTGCTCACAGAAAGCAACAAAAAAACCCCCAAAATATAAATGTTATTAATATAAAATATATATAAGTATAAATAAATTTTCATATATTTATATAAATATAATATATTAACAATTTAAAAAGTTTCAATTTTGAGTGAGGCAGTTTGGGACTTGATGCACATCACATGGAAGGACAAAAGGAGGAAACTGAATATGTTTATCCTGGAGAGGTAGTAGACTACTACCTTAAAGTTACAGAGAAGATAGGGCAAGACCCTTGCTGAAGATGCATAGCAAAAGATCAAGAGGAAATGATCCACAACTGGATGAGGGGATTGCGTGCACACTCAGTAAGCTTGCAGATGACACCTCCTGCTTGAGGACAGGAAGGTTCTGTAGAGGAATATGAACTGGATGAATGAATGGGCTGAGGCCAACGGAGTGAGTTCAACAAAACCAAGTTCTGAGTCCTGCACTTTTGTCACGACAACCCCATGCAGCACAACAGGTTTGAGGAAGTCTTATTGGAAAGCTGCTTGGTGGTAAAGGATCCACGTATGTTAGTTGATGACTGACTTAGTAGGAGCCAGCAGTCTGCCCACATGACCAAGAAGGCCAATGGCATCCTGGCTTATATTAGAAATAGCATGTCCAAAAGGATAAGTGATTATTCCACTATCCTTAGCACTGGTGAGACTTCACCTTGAGTATTGTGTCCAGTTTTAAGCCTGTCTCAACAAGGAAGACAAACAGGAGAACACCCAGAAAAGGGAAAGAAAGTTGTGGGTTGCAGATCAAGTCTTCTGAGGAGTGGTTGAAGGAGCAGGGGTTGTTTAGCCTGGAGAAAAGGAGGCTGAGGGAAGACCTTATCACTCTCTTCATTTACCTGTAGAGAGGGCTGATCTCTTCTCCCATATCAAAAGTTATAAGACAAGAGGAAATGGCTGCAAGTTGCAACTTGAAAAAAAAAAGAGTGGGAAAAATTTTTACTCTGAAAGAGCATCAAACAAATTTCCCAAAGACCTGGTTGAATTACCATCCATACAGGAATTTCAAAGATGCAGTGCTCAGGGATGTGGTTTAAGTGTAACTTGGTAATGCTAGGCTAATGATTGGACTTGATCTAAAAGTTCTCTTTCAACCAAAACAGTTTGGTGATTCTAAGTTTAATGGCTGAAGCAAAGTAAACTGCAGATTCAGGATAGGGAAAACATTAAATAGTACAGAAACAGTAATGGTAACAAAGTGGGCATGACTTGATATTTTGCTGAAACAATGAAAATATATAAATCTATTCAGTTTTCTTGAGACTGCCAAGCCATTAATCTGGTTCTTGAAGATCAATCTATTTCCAGAAAGAGGCAATGACCAGGTACTGAAAACTTAAAATATCCAAAAAAGCATGAGGTCATCAGATGATATTTGCCTCAGCATCAGAGTCAGAGCAGTGCTAACTCAACAAATGAGAAGGAAATACCTGTTGTATTCTGTGGATTTAGCTTTAGCTGCATGATGATACAACTGTAGTTCCTTTAAAGAGTTCGGGAGTTACTGCATATGTGAGCATCAAAGGTAGAATTAATCTGAGTTCTGCAAGTATCTGCTCATTCTGAAAAGGACATGACTATATGCATGTCAAGGAGTATAATGAGAAAAGAAAATAGTATAAAATCAATTCATCCTGTGACAAAATTATAATGGAAGTGGAGATTAACTCTGTGGAATAAAATAGTCTGGTATTTAATTCTCTACTTACATGTCTTAAAATAGACATAGGCAATATAGAGCTTCAGTTTTAACATACGCATTTCCTCTTCCTTCAATCTTTATGTAGTTCTGTCTTCTGGGAAAGTATGAAACTGAGCAAATGAAAACTCTAAAAAAATCTTTTTCAAAGCTATATAATTTCATAAACACATTTGAGGAAACTGTGACCCAAATATGTTTAAAAATGCTTGAATGCTTGAAGTATTATTGTCCTTTAAGCTACGATCATTATCAGTTAAATGTTATATTTTCAAAACTAGATCAAGTGTCAAAGCCATGCTTGCACTGAAAATCAAAACCAATTTTAAATACATCAACATTTTAAAAATTATTTAGAAATTCTGATTATAGAAATAGATTGATACAAATCCTTATAAATTGTGTAAAATTAATTATGCTTTTCATGTCATAACTACACCACTTTGTACAGTAGAAGGACTTACAAAATTACAATGCTGTAAGTGGCTATTGCCCATTTCTAAGAGTACAAATTGCACCCTTCTTAACATTTTAAATGTATTTCTGTGAGATACATTAAGATTTGGAATGATAAACTTTAAAGTTCACAGACAGGAAAAAAAAAACAAACAAAAATTATCCCAAAACAAAGAACCCACTAAGAGATACTGCTACTGTCTTTGAGAAAAAAACTCAAAAGATTTTTTTGATGATCAGCCAAAGAAGACAAGAAAATAAAAACATATATACAATTTATACGCTATTCACAGCATTTGTCTTTAATTATGCAATTTTTATTTCCTAATTTCAATTTCATATTGCTGACAAGAACCCAGTGGCTATGACACTTGAAGTTTAATGGGCTACTAGTCAGCTGTGTGCATATGGAGTTTTGTGACATGCTTGCTTTACATACAAATACTCTGCAAGGTGTGACAATTACTATCTTGCCATAATAGCAGTATAGTAAATCACCAAGAGGACTGTCTGTCTCCAGAGAATGTCCTCCAGCTGTTCCTGTAAAACAGATTTAAGTTTGGTATTGAGAGAAAATCTGGCCTGGAGGAAATGGCACAGATCTGTCAAAATCCCTAAGGATGTGTATATATTGCTGAGTTTTGTAATTATGAGACGGTGAAGTTCTTAAAGAAATATTTTAGATATCACAAGCAGAAAAAAAGAGAAAAAACCCCTCACAATCTTTAAAGTAAGAAAAAACCAAAATAATTAAATAATAATTTACTTTTCCTTATATGCAAGTATTAATTCTAATGTCTTAGATGCTCCAAACCACATGAAACCACCTGGGAAAGGCCAAGAGGAGCAAAATTGTTAGTCTGACCTTACCCTTTGGTCTGAATAAGTTCTGTGATTCACACTAAATGGACAAATCACAAGAATATATTGCTTGCCATGTGTTTGATTTGCCTGATACACAGTAAGCTACAAAAATTATTATGTGCAATATAATGAGCATATAAAACAGATTAACTTCATTAGGGTCATAAAAGCAACTGCTGAAGCAGAGAAACCACCTTTAATCACAGAAATTCAAGTTTTAATAAAAACAGTCACAAACATCTGAGTTCATATTGTGAAGTACTGTATTATCTAAAAACATATTTTTGGCAACTCTGTTTTTTCCTTTACATGATCTCAGCTGTTACAGTTCCTAGCTTATTTTATAATATTTTTCATATTGTTGCAAAACTGTACTAGAATTTTAAACAAGTTCTTTCTGAAATAAAAGAGATTAGGGAAGATAGACAAAGACAATACAACATTTGATAGCAACATTATTTAATTTATATTTTTGACAGTTTCTGTAGTTCTAATGACTTACAGATTTTTTTAACCTCCTCTATGTCATGCTAGTGACTGCGTGCTTTTTACATTTGTTACATTTTTATATAAAAGTCAGAAAGCTCTAGAACAAATATTGGAAGCTTGTGCTGCCCTGTGTCCTATTGCTGGGCTGTCAATAGATCCTAGGGAGATACAAAAGGAAATCAGACTACAAAAGAAACAGCAGCTTATATAAGTAGGAAAAAGAGATCATCCATCTCATAGGACACCTCATTTCCACAGGCTTATTTTAAGAACGGTTATCAGGAAAGGACTGGCTACAGCAGCTCATTCTAAGAGCAATATACTTCACTTCTCTATGCCACAGTTTACACTAAAAATAATATTTCAAATATCCATGTTGCAGATCTGACTGGGTGGGAGTTTGCAAGCTTCAGAAAATAAGAGGATAATTGAAATTTAATTGACAGAAAAGATATGCTTTCATAGATAACCCTGGCTCTTGTATTTGTTTCAAGGGGAAAAGTAAGGAACATTTTAGCCCATCACATCTAAGAAATTATCTGTCCATCAAAAAATTTATAATTCGCAAGGATTCAGACAATATTGATACCTTCAGCTAAGTTGAGCTTTCTCTCAACATTCTTCACTTCCTTCCTTTGAAATGTATATGCATAGAGATAATCTGCTGCTGGACATAACAACAGAGGTACCCTTACCTCATTTTCAGATATGTACAGCCCTGAGAAAACCCCTTGATTTGCCTGAGTGAGCATATGTATGTACTTTCAGGACCACACTTTACAGTCCTGTGCATGATGTGCTTTAGGATGACCATGTTCAGGCAGACATTTTGAGAGACACAAGTGTTAGCTCAGCTAAAAAAAACAGAGAGAAATTTAGAAGCCTCCTTGTTTCCTGTACTCTCAATGAAGAAATGTACTGTTTTTCCATAAGGGATGCTGCACTGTGAACAAGGATGCAAAGAAATTGCCATTGGCATATTAGAAAAGCAGTAAAGCATACATACAGAACAAAAAATTATATGAAAAAAAGAGTCCTACATGAAATATTTTAATCTTCAGAAGGTGTATGTAAATATACTTTAAAACTACACTAAACTCTGTGGGAGTAGGAAGGAAATACAAAAGCTTCCAGCTATAGTCTGTGAAGCTGAAAGCAGAGATGCTGCTGTAACACCAAACCAGCAGAGCCTCAGGCATTTTGCTCATTCGATGGAGACAATACCCTGAGGCTCAAGGAGGAAAGCTTAATGTGAAGCAGATACCTTGTGAGGCACAGGATATTCCTTTCACCCAGATATCTGTTTTATCGGGTAGAAGGAAGCCTGAAATAACATATAAAGTCAGTGCTTAGCCTTTTCAAGAGCAACAAAGTTGCTGCAAAGAAGCCAGGGAGCCTTTTATTGCCCTGACAGGCAGGGTGGGAAAAAAGAGTACTCTTAGAATTAGCACCCCTGCTTCTCTGGAGCAGAAGCTTCCTGTGAACCCTGTTCTTGAGATTTGAAGCCCTAGTCTTAAATATCAGACATTCAATACAATGCCTGCAAATGAGGACAGAAGAAGCAGCTTGCTTTACTTGCTGTTCTCTTTTCCCCATGAAGTATAAATAGCTTCTATTCCTATGGATTTTGTCATTAAAACCTCACTGACACAAGTCTGAAATTTCATTGCTCCTTTTTATAACAATGCTTGAATCCCTTGGAGGTGAATGCTCTTTCTTTGTAAGAAAGTCAGTCAGGTGGAACATTCTAGGCAGAAACTTTTCTTTGAGAGAGAGTGAGAGTTGCTTTAGGGACAAGCCTATTTCTTTATTCTAATATATTCCTTTTTTCAGTGCCAGTGACTCTTTCGATTCTTTATCAAAGTCAGAGGACAGAACATCCTTATAACTAGCTGTTATTTAATCCCCTAAAGGAGAGGTCTTTAATATTTAAATTATATTAATGTACCACATTATTTTTTTCTTACCATCTCTATTAGTTGGTAGTTTTTTCTGACTCGAGGTGGAGATTCTGGGGGAGTTGTTTTTATTATAACATTACCCTGATATTATATTCTATTTTTACTTCTCAGAAAAGAAAAAACCACTTCACATTGAAGCAATTTCTAAGTAGCTCTATGAATCGAAAGAGATATCTTCCTCTGATGACATTCGTTTGGCAGTGTGTTTTTCTCTCCCTACCGTTCCGTGACATATTTAAAAGAAAAAAAAAAAACAAAAAAACAAGAAAAAGGCATCTGAGGGACATTGCCAGTCACCAACTGAACAAAGCTTGTGAGACAGTTTGACATTTTGTCTGAAATGGTTTGAGAGTTATATAATACTATTTGTTACTAGATGTGTGTTTATAACACATGTTGTAACATATGGTGTTCTAGGAAAAACATTTGGGAATCCCAATCTATGGCAGAAGATTAATATTTTTATTAAGAAATAGTGAGATATGGCTACTGAAGTTGTTTGCTGTATGTTTTTATTTTAAACAGAAAGGACAAAATGTAGCCTGGGAGATGGCTTTCAGTGTTTTTCTTTGTGTTCTTGTGATCCAAATTCTACCAGCATGAGACCCTTCATGACTTTTTTTGTAAATTAATATAAGTTCTTTCCTAAGTCACTGATACATAAAAAAAAATGTATATTCTTAAAAGCTGGGTGAAAAAATGTTGGTTTCAGTACCTGAATCCTCTACTAGAATACAAGCCCCAATATCATAGAGAGTGATCACATATGATTATAGTTTTAATGGTCAGATGGATAATACAGAATATCTGGAGTCTTCATACCACCATCTTTTGGGAAACTAATCTGGTTTCCTAGTTAATCAAAGTGATTACTTTCATGGCTTGAGATAAATTATTCTCCAGGCAACTGGCTATTTTGTGGTGGGTTATTTATTAGTTGTTGTTGCTTACTTTTTAAAGTTTATTAGATTTTATATTTTTTTGCTGTAACTTTATCAGTTATGCTAGGCCTGTCTCTCTTTTCTGCGGTAAAAGTATGGATTCTGATTTACATTAATCTTAACATCTTTCCTTCCGAGTTTAGTTTCGGTTGTGACTGAATGTTGGGTAGCTTCTCTTCATGTATTAATTTCCTAAATCCTTATTGTCTAGATCTCTGTCCTAATAAATATCTTTATCAGTATCTTTATTCTCTAAACTAACGTCTATGTAACATTTTCCACCTTTCTTCTTCAAGGCTGACCAACTTTCTCCTTGATTGTATCTGGATGTCATAGAATGTTTTGGGCTGGAAGGGACCTTAAAGATGATCTAGTTCCAATCCCCCTGCCATAGGCAGGAACATCTCCTGCAGCTCCTGCAGGGAGGAGGGTCACAAGTCTATTGACTTGTCTGTCTATTGACTTGTTCCTTGCAAACTGTCCTGGTTTGAGGTAGAATGGGGTAAATTTTCTGGTTTGTGTTTGTACTAATATTTTTACTTGTTATTATTGTGTGTAAGATTGTTTACCGTTGTATAATGTTTAAAGAAAAACGGAGGAATTGCTGGGGGATGGAAACTGGCTAGGCAGTTAACGATGGCCATCAACTTCTCAATAGGAAGACAAAGGAGAGCTATCGAAGCCTCAGGCAGACTTCGCCAGGCTGGAGCCAGCCNCAGTCTGGGGCCTCTTCCTCCTCGGCTCTTCCCTCGTCGGCCATTCCCCTCCCCGGCGCTGCGCTCTCTCAGGCCTACTCTCCTTGGCCTGACCACGTGGAAACTCGATCATCATCCCGGGAGCTGGACTCTCCTCGGCCTGCTCACGTGGGGCCCTGATCATCATCCCGGGAGCTGGATTCGGTCTTGTAAATATTGTACACCTTTTTTGTCTTTTTTTTCCTTTTGATTTTGTTTATTGTTTCATTATCTATTAAAGTAGTTTGGAATTCTTCCGAACTCGTAAATCTCCTCCTTCCTTCCTCTCGTCTCTTCAGAGAGGGAGGGCCATCTGTCTCTGGGGGGCTAATTTATTAATTTTGGCCCAAAACCAGGACACAAACCCTTTTTTCAGGTTCAAATTCTTCTTGTTCCACCTGTCTTGGTTAGATTGAAACTGACCGCCAACAGCTTCCTCTGCTGTTCCCTGATCTGTACTTTGCTTCTCAATGAGCATTTAGTCATGAACTATTTGAATTCTATTTTTTCAATGTCAGCTATAAATCCATCTGTAACTCCAGTGACATTTCCTTGTCAGCAATATCAATTACAGAAGCATCTTTAATTTGTTCTTCTTTATCTGTCTCGAAGTTTCAAGGCTTAGGCAGTTCAAGGGCTTGACAAATACTTGGTATTATAAATGGAAGTGAATAAATACACTGAATGCATCTTAAGATTCCCTGCTAGACAGTCTTCTAGCAACTGCTTTCATACATAAAATGATTTAAAGAGCTCCTCCACTACTATGATTTCTGTGATCATCTTTGTTTGCAATTTACTACATTAATTTGTGACAGAAAGCCAGAATGCTACACATATGTTAAAAAGGTTTCATCTGGCAATGTAAATGTAGTACTAATACATCTATTTATAAATAGTCTGTTTGAGTGGTAACTGCCTCAGATCTAGCTAATAGGAAACAAAGGATACCTCCAAGACCTTTGTACTCACATTGCAAACTCATTCACAGAGGACCGGAAATATGAAAACGCTTTTTCCTTTCAGTTTTAGTAATGCTAATCATTCTGTGTTTGTATTTCTGTGATTTTTAAAGCATAGACAGTGATAACATGTAATGAAGAAGTAATGATTGTTGCTCTTTTTATGTCTTAATCATTATATTTTTGCCTTTTATTTTAATTATAATTTAAATATAAGTTTCTAAATAATATAGTAGCTACATAAAACAGAGTGCAGTGTTGGAATACATGGGAGGAAATGTCTGTGTTATGGTTCTATGTCAGTCTTTTCTACAGTGAGAAATTTACATAGAAACCTTTAAAAAAATTGTTATGTATTTGTCAAATAATTCTTCAGAACTTCACAAAATTATTTGATGCATTACTGTTTAAGGATGTCTTAAAATTCCTAAAAGTCTTATGCTTTTGCATTAGATTCTATTCTCCTGTCTTGGTTTGTATTGGAGAATTGCACATCACTTACCTTCCTTGTTTAAGTGTGAAAGTGTTAGAAATAAGAATTAAAGGCTTTCAATTAGCATAATTAAAAAGAGGGAACAGTAAAAAGTACTTCAGAACAAGTCTCACTTTCAATGTCAAGATCTAGCATAAACCAGCAGTTTTATTAAATGAAAGATTATTTGTCAATTACAGTATTTTGACCTCTTCTGTTGGAAAGAACAGAAATTGACAATTAAAAAAATCAATTTGTACAGTACTGTAGATATTGATGTTTTCTCTAAAAGAACCACACGACAAGGTAATAAATGATCACATCTCCGCCCTATGCCATTTATATTAAAAAATTTTTTGCTACAGCTCCTTTTCTCTATCCCTGTAAAAATTTCTAATTTTCAATTTTGGCATGAATCAACATGCTTTAAAAATTAAAAGAAAACCACACAAAAAACTTTGAAACTATGAACCAATAACTGCAAATTAAATTTTTGTGCATGAAAATTGAGTTGGGTATCTTGCTTCATATATATATATAATGTGTTAGGCTTATTCAGCTATAACTAAATTCACCTTTATTGGTAAGTAAGTCAGAAGGGCAGCAGATAGAAAAGAGAAAAGAGATACACACATATGTGTAAGTGTTTATACATGAATATACATTAATACATAATGGGTATGACTCAGAAAGTGTTGAAGTAGATCCAATTGTGCAGGTCTACTCAGAGCACTGATTTAGATTCTGAAAGTCAGCTCCATGTTTTCTTAACAACAGCTTTGGGTACAGCTCAGCTGTGAATAGCTCTGTTAAACTATAAAGACCCACATGCTTAAAACATCAGAAAAAAGTATATGAAAAGTTAGAGTTCGATTCTGTAGTGGGTACCTGGATCTTGGAGTGGGTTATTCTGGGCTCAGACAAGTGTTTCTGTGTTTGACCACAAATATCTGTCAGGTGTAAGTGATGGACTGCTTCAGTTTGCTGTATTGATGTATGCCAATCAGGATTTTTCTTTTGTGTTTTGTCCCTTTTTTGTTACAAATTTTAGAAACCAGGAAATACTGCTATGTTAAAACAAATAACTCTGTCAAGTATCTTGAATGCATTTACGACCGAGTATTTTACTGTCCACCTGTCCTCCTGTGTTTAAAACTGGTAAAGAAGACTAACAGCTATACCAAAAAACTGGCTAAAGGTTATCAGAATCTCTATCATTAAGTCAGCTACTCAGAGAACAGAGTTTGTAATAGTTTTATGGCTTATAGTTCATATCACACATGAGGTGAATTAATAATATGGATATGAAGAAAAACAATTTATTAATGTTAATAACTATTCCAATAAAATTTCCAGGAGGACCTATAGTGATAAATTGAATAATTATGAGTATAATTATGACTAACTAGAACCATAATTTCATGCTAATGCAATAATAATGACACAAAAGTGCAGATCATGAATTTTAACTGCTCAGTTATTCCAAAGTTCCACAAGGAGAGAAAAAAAAAAAAAGAAAAGAGGGAAGAAATTCCTCAGCCTTACAATCTGATCAAGTTATACTTTGCTGACAAAGAAAAACTATTCATTGCTTAAAAAGACATCACTTTGATTTTTTTAAGTGGCTGCAAAAAAAAATCATCTTATTTTAATCAGAAATCTAGTTGTATCTTGAAAGCAGAAAATAGATAGTCGGTGGAGCACATAATGAATTATCTATTAATCCTCTTGTGGCCTCTGAGAAGAAAAAAGAATACACAGACCAACTGTGGTCAAATTTCATTATAAACAAAACATTACCTTGCTTAAGTTTTACTTCATTTCTAAAGAGGTGTGCATAGAGGATAATCACCCTGGAAAAGCTGAGTGAGTGTTCAATAATGATGTCAAGTGTAAGTCAAACACTACAAGCAAATAAAGCTCAAGGTCAGATTAATATTTTACCAAATAATTTTGGGCTAGGTGATAGTGAAGTCAGCAGAAATGAGAGGAGCTCTCTGAAATAAGTTTTATTCTTGAAAATTTTCTACGAAAACTAATGAATCTCTCTGACATCAGGATTACTCCAAACGATATAATGTAGAGTCCAAAGCAATTGCTGGAGTTTTGGTTGAACACAGAAGAGACCTGACTTAATGGGTCCCACTGATGGTGTAAACTCTTTGCTGGGAATTAAAAGTGGTAGAGCAAACTAATATGTATTGCCAGCACATCTGTCTTGAGTTCCGTATTTTATTTTGGTAGGAGGAAAAGTTCCTTTTCACAGTATGGAATAAGAATTGTCCCAGAACAAAAAGGAAAACATATACAAATTTGTATATTGCAGACAGTGACTAGCTACTTACTTTCTCTGCATATGCATTCAGTGTTTCAGACTCTATCCTCTCCTCTCCCTTTCTCACTTCCCTTCCTGCCTTTCTAGATATCTAGCTACCTAATATGATCTTCATGTTTATGATTAAATAGCAGTAAGATTTTAAAGTGAAATGTCATTGCAACTGTATTCATCACAAACATTAAAAAGGGAAAGGAGAAGGGCAAATACAAGGGGAGTAAGAATAGGAAAGTGAATGAGTAGGGGAAGGGGAATGGGCAGAAAAGAGGTAGTGAAATAATGGAAGAGGTGCAAACACAGGATGATACGAGAAAGCAGAGAAAGGAAAGGGGAGAGAATAAAAGGCTAAAAGAAGCCTAAGAAATATGGATATGTTAAAGAAAAAAAGATAGTTTCTTGATGTAGTTGGAACTTATGGCATACAGAATGTAGAAGCATTAATTGCATAATTTTGATTAGAAGTTAGATTTTACAAATTGATTGAAATAAAGAAGTAATGAATGTTAGACTCCATTATGTACAGGAAAAATTATATCAATTATATTATTATTAATAATATAAACAATATAGTAAGGAATGTCCAATACATTACTTTGATTCTTTTCCATGACTGTGAAATTAGTTATGAATTACTAGTTTTAGTTAATACCAACCTAAATAATAAATTTTGCTTCTGTAGGATAAAGAATCCTTAAGGGATGCACAAACCAATGTAGTTACACAAGGCCACAGATAATCAAATGAAAATTAATTGTAAAAAGAGTTGTCTAGGTTAAAAATTTCAAATTTTTATACATTAAAAGTAACAATATCTGAGCTTAATCTTTATCATTGCTCAACGTCCAGATCTTTGAAGCATCCGTTCTGTTTAATGTTTAGACTTTTAAATATCAATATTTTTTAGGAATTTTCTTGTCATTTGTGTACAACCAATAGGATAAAATTTAGAGTTACATTTTCATGGGTAAAATCTGTAATCATGACTGTGGACTGTTTTTCTTCAAATGGCAATCAAGAGTACAAAGCTGATAAATTTATTCAAACCCATCTTTCCATGAAGCCTCATCAATCATCCTCTGAGACTTTTCTAAGATGAAAGTTTTTTTCAGACTTACAGAAACTCAAGGAAATCTAAGGAGGTAGGTGTTTGAGGGACCTATGCTGTGGGCTATGTCAGTGGGAAAACGATCAGTAAAATAAGAAATGGTAAATGATAACTATATTAAGGTAATGAATTGTCCAGTGCTTCAAGAGTGAGTTTCTAAATAATAGTTTAAAGCATCAGAAAAATAAAAGTGGGATAGAAAACAAGCCACAGGATCACACTAGAATAAATGAAGAGATGGAAACCAGCCTAAGGCATGAAGAAGAGATTGCTCCAAATTCTACTAGAGATTTAACTCTCATCTGAATGGCCTAATTTAATCTAAAAGCTAGAGCAGGATATAGCAATATTGTGTGTCAGCTTTCTTCCTGGCATTTCCATTTATGGCTCCCCTGAAACTAGAAACATTTTAAAGCACTGATCCCACACATCCTTTATAAGTTTTCTGCAGCCAAAAATATTAGGCTTTAATTTGTAACACATAATGACAGTATGGTTAGAGCTACAATGGAGCCAGATAACATTTCCTCTTACACAGACAGATAAGATGCAAAAGTGAACCTGATCAAACGTTAATAATTAATATAATTCCCAGAAATGCTAGACTTTTAAAAAATATTGAGGTTGGACTCCTTAAATAAAAAGAATAAATTTCCAGTTCAAAGTCTTTTGTGCTATGATTAATAACCCTAGCAGATAGAAATGAATACAAAGTAGATAGTACATCCCTTATGCATTTTTTTTCTTTCTTTCTTTCTTTCTTCCTTTTTATTCTAGCTATTGGGACTAAGTCAAAGAAGTTTACAACAAAATCTTTGGGATTTGACTTAACTTGATGTCTTTGGAAGTGAGGAAAGCTATGAACTCATCTCACGGGATGTTTGATGGAATAATATTGAACATTTTGTTTTACAGACTTACATGATTTAACAAAAGTTTTCAATGTTATTATCACTATGCTACATTTCAGTTTCAAATGTAAGTTGTATTTGTTCATTTCTGTCTTTCTCAGATGAATCTGTGAAGCTGTCTTTCCATTTGAAAACAATATCCTTATTCTGCCTTGATAGTTTCCTAACTTTCTTCACATTGCATATGCTGTTTGAATAATACTGTTGGGAAATATATGTTCTTAATGAGAATGTGAAGATGAAAATGTTTTTACTGACACATCAAGGATTTTTATTTTGCTCTGAAATGAGTACCAGCAGTACTGAACATATCCAAAATTTTCAACACATAAAGCTCATCAATAGTTTCACATATTTGACCACTGCAGTGAAAAAAGAAAAAAAAAGAATTTTAGACATAATAATAATAATTCTTCTAATGTTAAAATATTGGCCAATTTTATGTTCATTTTAAGAGATTAATTATGTGCATTTTTAATATATGGAATTTATTTCATTTCTGAGGAACTTTTAAGGAAGTGTGTTCACATTTCTTTAAAAAATTTAATTTATAATATTCATGCTCTGTGATGGTTTGGCCCTAGCCAGCAGTGAGGGACCACAAAGCCAGTCCTCCATTGCTCCCCTTGTAGTGGGATGGGTCAACAGGGAGATCAAAAGCAAAAATAGCTGTGGTTAGAGACAAAGATAGTGTAGTAAGTAAAAGAAAGAAGGGAAAAAAAAAAAAAAGGGAGAAGGCAAGGGGGGAGAGGGAACTGTTAGGGATCTAACAAAAAAATTGCACAAAAATTGTGAAGGTAAACACACTCAGCATCCACCAAGCTGCTAGACTACTCCAAGCCATGGATATGTACCCAAAGTCCACCTACTTTTCTTTGTTATTGCTGAGTATGGCATTATATGGCATGAAGTATCTACTTCATTAGTTGTGGTCATCTGTCCCAGCTGTGTCTCCTCCCAACTTCTTGTACACCCCATGGCTACTCATTAGCGGAGGAAGAGTGAGAAACAGTGAATATTTTGTTGTTCTACAAGCATTGTTCAGCAAAAGCTAAAACACTGGTGTTATCAACATAAATCCAAAACTTAGTATTGCCAACCAGACCCAGTACAACTCCCTTTCTCAGAAGAGTTTTGGGGGGGTGGAGAGTGTGCTTGTCAGAAAAATATTTTAAAGGTATCTCTTAATCTCTCTCACTATGAAAAAGTTGTTTTGCTCTATGCTGTTACTGAGTTAATTTTCTCTTCATGTAGATAAGTATATGTAGTTTTGTGGGGTCCTTCCCTGGTACAAGGAAGAAAGGCAGAATATAGACTTCTGTACTTAAAATATTTTTATGAAAGTAAAATAAAAATTGCACAATAACAATTAAAAAACTGTGAGTACAATCATAATGAAATATTGTTCACTAATAAAATATTCTGTCACTTTTTTTTAGGTCTGATTTACACAAATGAGAGAAGTTTAAAATATTTTTCTGAAAAATCACCTAATCCTTACTCTCCACTACCATTTACTTAATGTGTGTATATAAAATATCTAGCACAGACAGCTGGAATACTGAAGCAAAAGGCATTTCAACAGCTAAAGAAATGAAAGCTAATAGTTGTGTAAAGATAATGAACCAAGTCTTGTTTTCCTACTTCTTCCTTTCTCCAAACCTTCTTGTAGCTTCTTTACTGATTGAAGAACAAGGTACCTATTGAGCATCCGAACAGGTACCAAGTGTGATTTTATGGTCACAAATATTTGCCCTTCAGCTGTCATTTTAGAGAGTGCATCACCTGTAGTTCTTTGCTTTCACTTCAGTCCCTATGACATCTCTGCAGCTCAATATGGATATTTTAGATGCCCAGGATACTTCTAATACTACATTCCTATGGGGTCTCCAACAATAATCATCATGTTATTGCCAGTATAAAGGTCCATGCTGGGCACCAAAAAGCTCCTAATGTTCTGTTGGTTTTGGTGCCAGGCATAGAAATCCTATGCCACAGCTTATTCTAATGCAGGAAAATCTGTAACTGGAGTCAGTGGTAATAGTGATTTATTGATTATGGCTTAGCCAATGTAAAAAAAAAAAAAAAAGGCATTATACCAGAATTCAGCAACATTTCTACATTTCTAGGAAGGAATGGGAGAGAAGCCGTCAGAGAAACAGTTCAGGCCTGTATGATATGACTCTTCTGTATAAGACAACCACATAAGTGTCTCTTTTATGTAAGTTCTGTGGTAAGATTTAAAACCAGAACAATATGTAATACTATAATTTCTATGTGTGTAGATACAGAGTTCAGTGTTGAAAATTTTAATGTTTTTTTAAATTACATTACTTTTATATCCATCATATATTAAAAAATACATTTTGAGACATATTTACAATATTTCTTAAATGTTTCCGTTATCATACTATTTGAATAAGATTATTCTAAATCATATTTTTAATAAACAAATGCACAGTAATAATCCTGAAAGAAAAATAGCTATTTAAGACTATCTTTTCTGACCAGTTTCTTTCTGATTGCTAATCAGATTTTCTAATCATCTGAGCTCTGATTTCAAAAAGTAATACTTCAATAATATATGCTCATTAAAAGTGAAGTCTGTCTTCTACTGATATTGTAAAATATTAGGAATCCATTGTGAGCCAATAGTATTTAATTCTACATAGGTCTGGCATAGTTCTCAAAAGAGATACACAAGGGCATAAGTTAAACAGAGACAATCAATCAAAGTTTACAAAGAGTATACAAGGGGTTTAACATTCTGCTTATAGCAATATATCCAATTACTGCTGGTGTGTGTGGTACATGTATTATGCAGATTTGTTGCCTTAGAGTCATACTTGAATTGTTTTTTCTTAAGAGACTATGCAAATACAATGACCATATCTTAATAGCTGTTGTCAAGAACAGATAGCAGATTTATTGCTGGTGTATTTTGAAGTGTTCATTAACAAATGGAAAAATGCTTTGGCATTCCAGCTGTGACATGAAAGATTAAGAGTATACCAAATGCTTCCATAAGTTGGCCTTCCACTTCATATCTGGAATAAAGAAGGAACTGACCTACTTAAAAGTGATAGAAACTTGTAAAGCTGGATAGCTATCAAGTTAATAGTTAAATACACTGAAATGTACCAATTGTTTCCTAATGCTTTTGACAAACATAAGCATGTGGAAGTCCCTTTTTTTAAGAGAGATTTAAACATGCTCACCTAAATTTGCCTAGAAGGTGAATAAAAGCATGCATAATAACACTTACCACAGGATATTTCCAGAGTTTTCACACTGGTAACTTTAATTTCTCAATTAAATTTGAATAAAATGAGGGCTTCTAGAGTACTTTATTAAAGATCTACCTTTCTTTTTGAAAGATGTTGTCCTGGTTTTGGGCCAAAATTAATAAATTAGCCCCCCAGAGACAGATGGTCCTCCCTCTCTCTCTCTGAAGAGAGGAGAGGAAGGAAGGAGGAGATTTACGAGTTCGGAAGAATTCCAAACTACTTTAATAGATAATGAAACAATAAACAAAGTCAAAAGGTAAAGATAAAAAGGTGTACAATATTTACAAGACCGAATCCAGCTCCCGGGATGATGATCA
>VZTY01003362.1:9422-21056 GCA_013400935.1 Turnix velox
GAGTAGAGGGGTAAAATCACCTCTCTTGACCTGCTGGTCACACTCCTCCTGATGCAACCCAGGATTTGGCTGCGAGTGCACACTGTTGGCTCATGTTGAGTTTGTCATCAACTGACACCCCCAAGTCTTTCTCTACGGAGCTGCACTCAAGCCACTCTCCACCCAGCCTGTGTCTGTGCTTGGGATTGCTTCCACCCAGGTGCAGGACCTTGCACTTGGCCTTGTTGAACTTCATGAGGTTGAACTTCATGAACTTCTGAGAAAGTAATTGCCTCTCTTCACCTCCTGCACATTACTCTTCATTTCTGTGCTTCTACTTCCACTGTGTTTTTGCTGTTGTGAAGAGCCCCCATCTATTTGATCTCTCCTCCTGAGAAAGTCATTTCACATTTCATTCTTGTCAGCTCTTAGCTACTCTTTTTTAATCTCAGAAAATCTTGTTGCAGAACAGTGCAGTGTGGTGTAACAATGTTAATTTCAGTGACTTGCCTAGAAATCCGATTTACCTTTTTTTGACTGTTAGTGAATATTGCACTGATATTTTCAAGGAACTATCTATAATAACAGTCAGATGCTTTTCTCTAGTGGAAACTACTAATTTAGAAACATTACTGTATAGGTAGAACTAGCTATTTTTTGCCTACGTGTACTCATTTGCATACAGTGACACTGAATTTCATCTGTCCTTTTCACAATTACTTCTGTGGTTGGACTGTTGTATCAAACCAAACCCCCTCATTTCAGGATTAAGCACAATGGAGAAAAGCTGCACTTAATACACAACTACAAGGCAAAGGGTTTTGGTTTTGTTTTGTTTTTTAAATAAAAGGAGCAAAACTGAATTTTTTTTTTTAGGTTTATGCAAGTATCATGGCTTAGGTCCTAATATTTTGGAAGATTTTATCATCTTTCTACTACAAGTCAAACTATTTTCCAGAGCAGGACAAATGCAAACAAAGCTCTTCCTTCTGTAATTTTAGCCAGGAGTGACAAAGCCAATCCCAAAAGCTGACTCAAAATAAATGAGAGATTAGACAGAAATAAAATGTCAGTTATACCACTAATGGGAAGTCTCTTGAACATTAACTTTCTAGCAGCAAGAGTTATTTTGCCAATACCTGAAGCATCCTCAGTTACTTCTCTGCTGGGACAAGACACCAACAGTTGGGCATGAATTTCCTTTGTTAGGGGCAATGACATCTGAAATCTCACCTACAACAGGGATTGCACATGGAAAGCAGAGTTCAACAGTAGCTACAGGTTTTATAGTCCCTCTGGATTAACAACTTAAACCAGCTAGTGCTACCTGTTGTTATTCACATTCAGTTGTTCCTACTTCTGTTGTAAAACTGGCAGTATTCAAAGCCAATGAAAATGAAACTCAAAAACTCATTTATTAGAACATCTTTTCTGGTCTTCCAGCCTAACTTGTTGCCAAGCCCTCTGTACGGTACATTAATTTCATACTGAACTATTAATTGCAGTTGACTTTGCAAAGCTGTTTTCTCTGCATTTTTTATTCAGTTTTGCAAACTCAATCCCAACGGAGTTCATTTTATTCCCCACAGTTTGTTTGATCAAATTGCAAATATTGCCTTTAATCTTTTAAGGCATTCAGCTTTAGTATCTATAGAGCAGAGCACTTCATCTCCTCTGCTGATGGTTTGGAAGAAGCAATCTTTCACCCATTTCACTCATTTTATGTGAGTGCTTAATCCTGTGAGTACATATTAGTAAGCATAATATTAAAATACATTTACCTAACCTAAATAAAAACACTTTGAACCAAATTTGCAAGCTAACCTGGCTTACTTTTTAATGATAATAATCTGAATTCATTTTTCCCAGAGGTAGTCATCCATCATTCACCAAGATCAATGAAAAGTAGCTGCTGATGTTAGTGACTTTTAGGATTGGTAATAAACAGGTATGTTTACCTGCTGCTTTGAGAATCTGTGTGGAAAAGTTTCCCAAATGAAGGACAAAAAGACTCTGGAAAACTATTTTAGTTTTCTTTTTGTCTATTCCAAGCAAGTTCCTTTCAACATGGATACTGCACATAGACAAGAGTAGATATTATCACTAAGAGAGAACTTAAAAACAATAGTTATTAGTAGTAGCAGCAATAATAAATACATTTATTCATACCTGACATTTATCCATGCATTTTACAAGGATATTTCATTTATTTCAATTTATAATTTACATCAATTCTCTGTCTCGTATTTCAATGGAAATTTTAATAATGAAGTATTTTATAATCTGCTCCTTTTACTGTTTTTAGAAATAATTATTCCACATTTTGCTATTTAGCCACTTTTTTCCCCCAATGAAATAGGGAAAATTTCAGCAAAACAATAAAATTAAGTAACCCTGTGGGTTTTTATAATATGAATTTGTAGTTAGACATCTTTTACAGTAGAAATATAATGTCTGATTTCTTTACTACATTCTACTTGCTCCATCATGAAAGTGAGGCTTTTAAAAATAAAATAACATCTCCTCTCATTTCTTAAAATCTTTCTGTAAGTAAACAAAAGTAGTTCTTTCTACAGTTTCTTTTCAGTGTATCAAAGTCTGAAAAGCATAGAAAGAGGATGAGCAAGACTGAAATTTTCTGTTATCTTGAGAACTAAGTCATATTAATAATAAAGTAAAAAAAAATCACAAAAATCATCTGTATATTAATTCTTTTCTTCAAAATAAATCCTTTTAATAAAAATCTATTTTCAACAAAACTGTGGATTTCTCTAAATACTTTCTATGTTACCTGAATAAGTTTCTTCTATAATTTTTCTTTTTTTCACTATCTCATTAATTCTCTCCTTCCCTCCCATCTACATCTCCTTTTAGCCACTGCTGAGGTCTTCCAGAAGTGATATAGCCTATTTTTTATTTTGCTTAAAAGCTTAGTTGCCTCCCACCTGACATCACTCTGTGCTGTTTTTCTTCATTTTACTCAATGTTATTCCTAATTATTTAACCTAATTGATAAGGTGCCTCCTCTGGGTACAGCTGGTTGCCATGACATTGTAAGAAATGACTACGTATTTTCCATCCCTGGATCCTTCTGAAGAATTTATATAGAACATCTTGCTTTCACCAACTCCCCAGCTTCACACATATCCATACAAAATAATTAACAATCTAACCCTTGCAGACAGGTTTATTGGAATAATAAGGCTAAAAATGATTTTTTCCTAAATTTTCTCCTGCTAATACTGGCAAAAATCCCACTGCTGCAGTATTGCACACCTTTGTCATGCAAAGTGCTATTAGTCCAGCTGCCAAATGGCAAGTTCTCATCACAGGGGACTTGTTCTACTGAAGTAACCATAATTAACAGCTTCTGCCCTGTGGTTCCTTCTGGAGTAACTAGGGATACTAAAAACTCAGGGCTGATAAACAACAAAGCTCTGCCTTAGTTTCTCTAACCTGACCTGAAAGCAAATGGGATCCTGGGCTCCATCAGGCAAGGGGTGGTCAGCAGGAATAGGGAGGTGATTGTCCCTCTCTACTTGGCTCTTGTGAGGCCCCATCTGGAGTACTGTGTCCAGGTGTGGAGCCCTCAGTACAAAAAAGACATAGAGATTTTGGAAAGGGTCCAGAAGAGGGCCACGAGGATGATCAGGGGGCTGGAGCACCTCCCCTATGAGGACAGGCTGAGGGAGTTGGGCTTGTTCAGCCTGGAGAAGAGAAGGCTGCGGGGTGACCTCATTGCAGCCTTTCAATACCTGAAGGGAACCTACACCCAGGAAGGGAGTAAACTCTTTGAAAGGGCTGACAATAGCAGGACTAGGGGAAATGGATCCAAGTTGAAGGAGGGAAGATTTAGGTTGGATGTTAGGGGGAAGTTCTTTACTAGGAGAGTGGTTAGGTCCTGGAACAGGCTGCCAAGGGAGGTTGTGGATGCCCCGTCCCTGGAGGTGTTCAAGGCCAGGTTGGACGGGGCCCTGGGCAACCTGATCTAGTAAATGTGTTTGTTTGGTGGCCCTGCTAGGCAGGGGGGTTGGAACTACATGATCCTTGAGGTCCCTTCCGACCCAGGTCATTCTGTGATTCTGTAACCTCTGCATGGAGTTTCTACAAGTTGGCTTTTGTCTATGATGTGGTCATGTGACATCACCCATAATGCACCCAGGAATGTCAGTCCAGCTGCTACAACATGAACACAGACACACTCCCCTGCACCTATAAAATCAGACAAAATCAAGACAGAGGATGTATCTTTCTGCATCTGCTGTCAAATTCCACATGGCATATCAGTTATTTTTACTCACACACACCACCAGAGCTCTGGTTTTGCTCTTCAAAACCAGGTACTTAGTATTGCAGAACCAATAGAGATTTGAAAAAGACAAGATTTATATGCTAGGAAAATATTCAATTATTTATATTTTTACATTATTAACAAACTTGCTGAGTAAAACCTGCTTTTATGGCTGTGGATGATGATTCATCAATAAAGCTAGGATAAGAATTATGGCAGAAGGTAATATATACCACTTGCTGATTATGATTAGTAAGAGCTTGCACATCTTCCACAAAACAAACTTGTAGTCCATCTCCAGGTTCATCCTTTACCAGTACTCAGAAAACAGTAAGTACTTTAAAGTATGTGTATTGAGAGGGAATGAGTAGAGGAGGAGAAATGATCCTTTCAACCCTGTGAAGAATCTACAGATAACTTAAGAAAATCTGTGCCCATCCCACAAGTCTCCTGCCTCATGCAGACAGAGTGTCATTAACTGCTCCAGAATTAGTTAAGACCAAAGAAATGAACAGAGCAGAGTCAGTGTGCTGCACCCATGGCAGAGAATACCCCCTTATGACCTCACAACTAATAGGTTGAACTCACATCTAACTACAACCTAACTAATAAGAATGAAATAGTTTTGCTCTATTTTGTATTCCCTGAGGTAATATTAAAAAGTAAAAAACTGAAAGCGAAGGATGTTTAAGGATGAAATTGCTAGGTTGTTTTGTGCTGTATTGAATTGAGGGAAATTCAATAACAGAGGGGAAAAAAAGCAGTGCTAACAAGTTCTTAAAAGATGTTTTTACAGTATTAATTAAATGCTTCCTCTGACAAATGAGCATCTTCTAGTCAAATAAAATTCTCCCTCAAAAATTTTAAACAATTATAATAACTTGTAATTTAGTTGCTAGTAAGGGATTTCTGCCATACTTTGATGGTATTTGCATTCAGGGCACTTCATAGAATCACAGAATCATAGAATANTCATGAGGACATTTGGACAAGTCACCACTGTGGGACAACTTCATACTAAATTATTACAAACAGTTTAAAGGCAATTAGTATTTTGCAATATCAACTGCTAAAAATATATATCAAACTCCTTCAAAAGCAGGTCTATTTCTTGCCCTGTTTCAATTACTTTCTTTTCAAGTAGAAATTGAACCAAACTCCTTTTTGTTCAAATCACAAGGCCAGTACACCCTGCCCACAGAGCAGCAATGGATCTTAAAGGTGAATTAAGACTACACTGCCAAAGTGGCTCTATAGTGGCTCTATAGGCTGTTCATCAAGTCTTTGTAACCAGCATTTAATCAGGTCACTGCTTCAGATAGAGCAGACTGTGGAAACTTGGAAGGGAGATTCAGGACATGTAAGATTTTTGTTGTAGTTTAAGCTAGACAGACAAAGTGAGGATCATCAGCAGTCAGGAAATAATCTTTTCTGGAAGAAATCTAGATGTTTTCCATGAAAATATCCTAACTATATTTCTGCCCAACTATACACAGCTGTATA
Source organism: Turnix velox (assembly GCA_013400935.1). Taxonomy (NCBI): domain Eukaryota; kingdom Metazoa; phylum Chordata; class Aves; order Charadriiformes; family Turnicidae; genus Turnix; species Turnix velox. The sequence goes on from VZTY01003362.1 coordinate 15,196, forward strand.
TCCCCAAAGTATTTTGCATTATTTCATAACACCGTGAGGCTTTTGCAATTAACTCGCCTGTAATCCTACAGTACAGCCATAAGCTAAGTAACAGCAGAGTTAGACCTACAAGAAATTTAATTAGTCTGGTAATAAGCACTTCAAATAATTTGCAACAGAAAAGCCTTTTAAAAAGTTACTTTAGAAAATGTTATCTTCACAGAGAGAGAAAGAGGAGGGGAGAAAATAGAACATTACCCAGCACTTTATTTTCCCAACTAAAATAATTTTTAGCAGGTTCTAAATTTATGGGTAGTATATTTAAATGACAAAAAGAGAAAAAGAATCTGTATTAGGTGTAATGCCTTCTATTTAGGGAAAAGTGACAATAGAAGTCCTGGAGACATGAGTTATATAAACCTAGCATCAGAAAAATCAAGCTCCAGCAACTGCAGTAGTCCTTCCCTAGAAGCTGACAGAACTATCCAACAGTCTCTTGCTAAGAAAGAAAAGGTGGATAAAAAAAATGAGGAATCAGGGCTGAGGTTTCATTGGCAATATGTAATGATTTTCCAGTTGCTGGTAAAAAAAGAGTTTAGAATCCTTTATCTTCATTACACGAACATTTCATAATCCATTTGAAATCAATAGAGAAAAAGTTGCCATCTATTTTGAGAAAGCAAAAACTGTCTAAATCCAGACTGCTTCACATTATCTGCATTATTGGAGGTGCTGAATTAACACCATTCTGACAGCAAACCTGCACACTGATTCCTTTGCCTCAAGCAACTCCAGAGACATATTTGGCAGACATGTATTGATTTTAGCAGTGGCAGAAGTAAAGAGGGGATGACAAGGTGAAAGAATTTAAGCACTGCTTTGCTTTGTTACCCCAGCAGTACTTTGGACTGAGAAAAAAAGAATGAAATATTGGGTGATGTAAGATTTTAATATCAGCTGCACTGGGGTGGTAAACACAGGTACCTCTCTGTCCATATCCCCTATAACCACTTATGGTGGTTACTTTCTGTTTCCAGTCTCTTGTCCCAAGAAAGATACTAGAGCTTCTGCTTTTCCAACAAATTTCAGTAAATACACAGTGAAAGCCATTTGAGAAATAAAAGCCTATTACTTATGCTAAAAAAGTATGCATTTTCTAAGCACCAAGCATTAATGTAATTTTCTCCCTTCTTTATAAGGAGTATGGCTTTCTCAGATGCTGCCCAATTACATGTTAATGTACTCAACAGTTTTTGCAAAAGCTGAAAAATATCCTCAAGAGTAGCAAGCATTAGCACAAAAAAATACAGTCTTGATAATTTGATTTTTCAAGGAGTAAGACATCTTTTGAAATATCAACTTTGGAAGAGGCATTCCACTTAAAAAATTATTTTTTCCTCATAATGCGATTATGTAATTGTATTAAATGCTCTTAGTCACTGACATTCTTAAAAAAAGAATGCAGGACAAGGTACTGCAGATGAAACTAGTTTGTACACATGGCTTCACCTCAATGCTGGAGTATTCTAGCATAAATATTCAGAAGGGAGAATTTGACTTGGATGAGTGCCTTGCAAAGTGAAAAACGGATCACTGTTAGGGTCTTTGGACATCATGGAACATGTCCAAAGAAATAGCATAACCAGAAAGCAAATGTTAAGACAATTCAGATCTCTACATCATGAGAACTAACCCTGGAATTATTCAATATCATTGACTGTTTTCTTTTTAACCTAAGCTTCCTCAAGTCACCTTCATTGCTGCTTTTCTGCAGAGACAAACAGATCTGGGCAGGATATGGAAGGGACCAAGCAGTACCACCTGCATAGTGTGCTGAATTTGGAGACTGTGGGAAGGCTTAAAAATGCCAGTCTTGGGCACAGGAGATGAACAAGTTCATCTGGAAGAGAAACAGGCAGGAGCCCAGGGCAGGGTGCAGTAAGAGAGTAAGTTAGAAAGTTGACCTGGAACCTCAAAAAGGTGAAAGATACAGGAATGAAATCCCTCAGGCCAAGGATGGTTGCCCAGGTCCTAGGGACCCTCAAATATGCAGGTGAGGGCAGTGGTCCTACCATGGAGAATCTCTGCTGTTTCCTTTCTAAGAATAACAGTGAGCACTCGCAGCCAAGAAGGCCAACCAAATCCTGGGTTGCATCAAGAGGAGTGTGACCAGCAGGTCCAGAGAGGTGATTTTACCCCTCTACCCCACCTGGAGTTACTGTGTCCAGTTCTGGAGCCCTCAATACAGGAAGGATATTGAGCTATTGGAGAGGGTCCAGAGAAGGGCCACGAAGATGATCAAAGGGCTGGAGCAACTGCCCTATGAGGACAGGCTGAAGGAGTTGGGGTTGTTCAGCCTGGAGAAGAGAAGGCTCAGAGGGGACCTCAGAGTAACTTCTCAGTACCTGAGGGGGTCCTACAGAAAGGCAGGGGAAGGAATTTTTAACATAATATCGGATGGAAGGACTAGAAACAATGGATACAAATTAGAGGGGGATAGATTTAGACTAGACATAAGNATCTAGTGGGAGGTGTCCCTGCCTATGGCAGGGGGGTTGGAACTCGATGATCTTTAAGGTCCCTTCCAACCCAAACTATTCTATGATTCTATAACTTTTGATCTCAACTGCATTTCTGGTTGTGCATTTCGGATGGGCAGAAGATCCTGGTAGGCACTCTGCCTTAAAAGCAAAGTGTTCATGGGATTTCCAACGTTTGGATAGTACTGTGTTCAACAAGAAACCCACTAGACAATCACCATCTCATCTGACTGTTTCCATATAGCTCCTGTCTCCCTCTCTCATCCAGGAAGCAGGTTAAAGGGATCTAAAATATATAAAGTTTGTAGATTCAACCACTGCTTTAAACTTTTGTTTGTGGTATGGGATTATTGTAACCCCTGGTCTTCACCATTCTAAGTAAACCCTTTAGGTGCAGAAGACACCGTAGGTCCAGTTCATACATCCATGTTTATCACAGTTGTAACAGAAAAATGAGCATTCATTTTCTGCCTTTTGCATAATACTTACTATTATATCTCTATTAACTTTCTCTGCTAATTAAAGAAGCCAAGGCCATAATTAAAGAATTTAAAAGTGCTCTCACAGAATTACTAATTTGTGGTGGCTTAAATCTTCTCCAACGTAGCAAAATCTTGACAAATGCTTTAAAAATAAAGAGCTAGAATAAATGCTGTAGCTTTTTCAAGGGAAAAGTCATTATTGATATTAACACCTCCCATGTTAACAGCAACACATGCACTACATACTGCAGCTTGAGTGACTGAGATACCCATAAAGCATCTGCCACAAGATGAAGTGTAAGAAAAATCTGAGCTGAGAAACACCCAGGAGAATTGGAATTAAAAAAAGATCTCCAGCATATCTAGGCTATCCCTTTCATGAGACGACAAACACGATCCATTTTAAACTCAACTTCATATTTAAGAAATTATCTAAGGTATTGTGATGTCAGGCATTTATGGTTTTTCCATCGTATCAGAGCCTGCTCTTCTTTCACTAGTCACATTCTTATCCTGCAGAAACGCAGACTTTCCATTTTATATCACACCATTTTAGGAGGCTAAATGGTCCCTCAGCTTCTCACAGTAGACAGGGAACACAGATAAAGAGCCAGTTAAGGAGAATGATGTGGGAAACAGCATTAAAGGCTTTACTAAAGTCTAGATAGACATCTACAGCCTTCTGCTGTTAGAATAGACAGTTCAGCCCTCATCTCACAAGTCTGGTCATGCACTTGTCCTTCAACTCAAGGCAGCTAGAGTATCCAGGTATGCAAACAGGACATTTCCCATGAACCTCAGTCATCTGCTTTCCCTGTTTCAGCTTTTAGAAAACTTCCAACCTCAGTTTACTCATAAACAATATTGCAACACACGTGATGCTATTTTCCCTCTCAAGTCTTCACTGCCTGGACACTTCAAATCTTCCAAACAAATAAAGCATCTACATGGTGCAAGTCACCCAAAACTGGAATATCACAGAATCAGAGAATATCAGGGATTAGAAGGGACCTCAAGAGATCATCTACTCCAGTCCCCCTGCCAGAGCAAGAACACCTAAATCAGGTCATGCAGGAATGCATCCAGGCAGTTGGAATGCCTCCAGAGAAGGAGACCCCACAACCTCTCTGGACAGCCTGTGCCAGTGTTCTGTCACCCTCATTGTGAAATAGTTTTGTCTCATATTTCTGTGGAACCTCCAATGTTCCAGCCCCTTGACCTATCATTAGAGTTCACTGAGAAGAGCCTGGCTCCATCCTCCTGACACTCAGCCTTTACACATTTATAAACTTGAATGAGGTCACCTCTCAGTCTCCTCTCCTCCAAGCTAAAGAGACCCAACTCTCCTAGCTTTTCCTCAGAAGGGAGATGCTCCAATCCCTTCATCATCTTCATGGCTCTGCACTGGACTCTCCCAAGCAATCTCCTTGTCTTCTTGAACTGAGGAGCACCAAACTGGACACATAACTCCAGATGTGGTCTGACCAGGGCAGAACAGAGAGGAGGAGAACCTCTCTTGACCATATCCCTTCTAATACACTCCAGAATGTTCTTCTTGGCCACAAGAGCACATCACTGGCTCATGGTCACCCTGCTGTCCACCAGGACTCCCAAGTCCCTTTCCCCTACAATCCACTCTAACAGTCCCCAACTTATACTGATTCCTTGGGTTGTTCTTGCCCTGATGCAAGACTCGGTACTTGCCCTTGTTATATTTCATTGAATTTCTCCCTGCCCAACTCTCCAGCCTGTCCAGATCTGACTGGATGGCAGCACAGCTGTCCAGCATGTTTGTTGGCTGCTCCTCCCAGTTTTGTACCATCAGCAAACTTGCTGACAGTGCACTCTAGTGTCTCATCCAAGTCACTGATGACTTGGATGGTCCCACTACTGATCCTCGAGGGACTCCACTTGATATTGCTATTTCAGCCTTTAACTAGAAACAAGCTAAGGCACAGATTCCAAGATGCACTTACACAAAACTCCACTCAAAGCTAGAGCTCAGGAGTGGAATTAGCAAAGGATTAAAACCATGAGGTCAAGGAATGAAATTTTTGACAGAATTAGAACCACAAGGTCAAGGAATAAACTTCTCGAGGAGATTAAAAGTATGAGGCCAAAGACCCAAAGAATTACTGGAGGGATTAAGATTGTTCCCTGGCTACTGCTATAGATGCTTCTTCCCCAAAGCACTTTCTCTTGTGCAGTTTAAAATAAAACTGCAACTAGGAAAGTAGGATGCAAGAAAACCTCAACAGTGGGAGTAGCAATCATAAGGTAACATCTTTCTTCCACCCTATATGCTTTCTTTACCTGCTAAAATATCATTTTTCTGAAAAACTAAACAATCTTTTGGGAGTGAGCATAATGACACATCCAGTATCTGGGTGAAGTTACTAAAATCTTGAGAATTTCTGAAATTATTGAACTGTCCTGCAAGTGATCACAGGTGGTGCATTTTTGCCTGACCCCCAAACAAAATGGTCAGTCTCAGCCTGGTTCCTCTTTGCTGTTCATCCACCAATATCTTTATCTCCAAATGTTTAGAACAAATTTTAATTAGAGTAAAAAAGCAGGATCCATTAATGCCTTTAAATCCTTGCATTTTACTATACACTTAAAATTTCCAGAAACCATAAAACTACCTTGCAGCGTATAATTTTCCTAACAACCTTGTCTCTCTGCCTAGTGCTACTGAACAAACTTGCTTTTCTACATGCTGCAACCCTTGTGCATCACAAGTAGAATCAAGCTTTTGAGCTAAGGGTCTTAGTAACTACCTTTTCTATGAACTACAAACTCACTTTTTAAAAACCAAGAAGTTCTTCAAGCTTATCATTTCTTCAAATGTTTCTCCAAG
>VZTY01003365.1:0-14491 GCA_013400935.1 Turnix velox
TGGGGTTGCCCCAACCCAGGTTGCCCCTTGCACTTAGCCTTGTTGACCTTCATGAGGTTGCCATGGGTGCACCTCTCAAGGTCCCTCTGGATGGCATCCCTTCCTTCAGGTGTATCAACTGCACCACACAGCTTGGTGTCATCTGCAAACTTGCTGAGGGCGCACTCAATCCCACTGTCCATATCTCCTACAAAGATGTTGAATAGTCCTGTTTTCAGTACTGATCCCTGAGGAACACAAATCATCAATGGTTTCCACTTGGACAATGAGCCATTGACTGCAACTCTTTGAGTGCAACCATTCAGCCAGCTCCTTATCCAGTGAGTGGTCCATTTGTCAAACCCATGCAGGATGTCATGCAGGACAATGCTGAATGCTTTGCACAAGTCCAGGTAGATGATGTCAGTTGCCCTTCCTTCATCCACCGATGATGTTACTCCATCATAGAAGGCCACCAAATTGGTCAGGCATGATTTGCCCCTGGTTGGTTACCTCCAGTCACCTCTGCATCATCCTCCCTGTGTTTTTGCAGCACCTTCAGGAGAATCTGCACCATGATTTTGCCAGGTTCAGAGGTGAGACTGAATGGCCTGTAGTTTCCTGGATCTTCTTTTTTTTTCCCTTTTTGAAAATGGTGTCATGTTCCCCCTTCTCCAGTCAGTAGGAACTTCACCAGCCTGCCATGACCTTTCAAATATGATGGACAGTAGTTTGGCAACTTCATCTGCCAGTTCCCTAAGGACCCTTGGGTAGATCTCATCAGGTTCCATGGACTTGTGCACCTCCAAGTTATTCACATGGTCTCAAATCTGATCTTCACTCACAGCAGGTGGATCTTGCTTTTCCCAGTTTATGCCCCTACTTTTTAAGACTAGAGTGGTGCAAGCAGAATAATTTACCTATTATGAGCTACAATTTTCCTAATAATCATCTTACTAGTATCTCAGACCATCTCAATGAAGAATATTAAACACATTAAAATAGTACACCAGAAAAATGAGGTCCTCTGAGGAGGTGTTGGTAGACTGCGGCTGGAATCACATGAGAAATAATTTTGACCTTGCCAAGAGCTTGACCCAGCTGAGCTTGCTCTGGAGCAGATCTCTACTTACCAGTTTGGAGTTTCTTCACAAAAACTGAGCTAATCTCTAGTGTCCAAACACCAATGAAAAGTTTCTGCTCTTTTAAGACAAATGTTCTCTATTTACCTTTTTTTTTTTTAAATGTGTACTGTATCCTGCAGTTCTGCCTTTCAAATTATCTGTTATAATAAAACAGCTAGATTTTTACTGTAGTTGGAAATAAGGGAGTTAAATTGTTGATCTACTCTATTCTAATTTTATTAATATTGCCTCAATGGGCATGCATTTTACACAGAATGTCACTGGACCCTCTTATTTTAAGGGAAATAAGAAATTGAATTTTCATTTTAAAAGACACAAACTAGGTTTTTCTAGAGAAAAGTAATTAAATACTTGTTTTGCTTAGTTTCCAAGTCCAGTTATTTAACCATACAGTCATAAATTTATCCAAAGAGCTTATAAAACAAGTTGCTTATAAAAAAATAACTATTTCACTATTTATTCCGGCCATAAATGCATATATAACTACACAGAGGAAATAAATACATGAAGATATTGTGTGAATCCTTGACTCTAAGAAATCAATAGCAGTTTAGCTCCTGACCTCACTAGGGACAGGATTTTCAATGCAACATTTGTAAACAGTGGCAAAGGGACAGCATGGAAGGAAAACAGACTCTCCTGGCATCCTAAGAATAGCTACAGGTGGAACAGCAATGTATCAGCTTCCTGATAATAACACAGATCTTTCTCTTCTCCTTTCAGTAACACCCCATATTTCACTGAGACTATAGATTCAGATTTGGACTTGATATTTTTGAACCCCCTACATGTTTTGAATGAAGCTAGCAGCATGGCTTGTGCCTGGTGAGAGAAATTCCTTCAGGCAGGGATCTGAAATTAGGGTTTCCATTCACAGGCAAAGTGAAGAAATTGCATATGAACAATGTTAAAACAGAAGAGAAAGTGGAAATCTGATTTCTAGTTTCTTTATAAGTTTCTTGAACTTTCCACCCAGTTGTAGATAGCTGTTTTGAGTCATGCTTCACTTCATGCTAGTGAGAAAGAGAGAAAATGGTTTATTTTCAGAAGTGCTAAGTGGCTGCAGAGCCCATCGCTTCAATGGACTCTCAGCAACCCTGTGAATGACCAATTTTATAGGCTCTATATTACCATCTTCACATCTTGCCCAGTTCACTAAAACTCTTTAAGTTAAGCACATAGTGTCCAAGAAAGGACAATAAAGCACACAATCTCATCAAATAGTCTGTACAGTAATATGCTGTAAGAAGGCATTCAATATGTGAAGAATACAGATATGCTTCACAGCATTGCGTAAATGATTCTTCCCCCACATACTGCTCATGTAGGCACTTCTAATCTTTATTAGATATCCTTTCCATGCTTACAGCAATAAAAAAGGCATTTAGTCTAGGATTTTTGTTAATATGTTATTTTTAATCTCGAAACTCATGGCTTCAGGCTCTTGTTCATAAACCTGGTCCTTGGAAAAGAGCAAGTAAACCCAAGTGTCATAACAAAGAATTCCAAAAGGAAATGTCTAGCTTAAATAAAGCCACACAAAAGTTTTGATCTGGAGCAAGCCAAGAGATCTGAAGAGCTTGCTCCAAATCACTCATTTTTTCTAGAACAGGGACAGTCTATACTTAACTGGCACTAAGTCTAAATACCTCTTCTCTGGAGCTTCAATCTCCAGTTCTAACACACTTAATTGAAAGTGATCTAATGTCAGATGTTTGTATGTTTGTTGCCAGCAAAACAAATAATATGCTGTACCACAGGGAATGAGTTGAGTCTCAAGTCAAAGGTGAAAGTGGTTCAACATCATCATCAATCAGTTCACAGAATAAAATATTTATTGCCTGCTGCTATGGGCAGCTAATTAGGTCTTTTTTCTGTATTTAAATCTTTTTTCAGTAATTCTTTCTTACTAAAAGATATTCCTTTTGTAGAAGTTTTATTTTGGGGTTTTTAAATTATTATTATTTAATTACTTTGGTACTGAATTCTCTGCCTTCAATCAAGCAAAAGAGCAGATCCATAGGAACAGAGATTGTGTGGCAAAGAAGGAGCAATGATCACATATGAAGTTGCAACCAGAAAACTTTGTTTGGAAGGAAGTAACTCTGAAATTGAACTCAGTGAAGCCCAGCTGGGAGTGCATTTTGATGATATTTCTTTTGATTAAATTACCTTAGAATGCCTGATAATGTACAGTGGAGGATTTTAGATAATTTCTGAGTGTTGTCAGCCTTTAATCTCTCATTCCTTACGGTCTAACTTCCCTCAGTTACATTATCTCATATTTCATCATCTAAATTCTTCATAACTGAAAAGTCAAATAATGTATCTCTTTCTTATTCATTATGTTGGTTAGATTTCAATAGAAAGAATCAAAACCTGCCATTATTTTTTCATAAATGATTTTCTTTTTGTTTGGGAGGAATGGCATTATGAATTTTTATTTTAGTAGCTGGATTACTCATAAATTGAAATGCTTTATTTGAACACTAGATATGCATTTTAGTATACAATGTGGTCATCTGTCTAAAGACTGTTCTTGAATATATCACAAATTAATTAATGAAAAAAGATGCAATTATCATTTAGTTGATATCTGTAGAACATTTCTGTTTATGTTTTGAAAATAAACTACCAAAAATTATCAACTTTAAAAAAAGAAATGAGAAAGAAGAAGGACATTAAGTGCTTTGCGATTTATGTCCTTAATGTATTTTTCTGTTGTTGCCTTAGTTTTTATTTCTCTTATGGGTATCTTTAAACAATAGAGGATGCCAAATTATTTGGAACACAAATTTCTTTTGAACTAAAGTAAGTAAAACCCCTAAAACATGGGAGCTCTAACTTCAAAAATGCCAACACTACTACATCAAAAGGCCTTTGAAGAACCACACGGGTAAGCTAGTGTAACATTATTTTATCCATTCAGAGGATTTACCCATCATAATTATATTTTTTAAAAATTCCAGTGCTCTATTCAGCATAGTACTCAGTTTTCCAGATGGAAACTGGCTACATTACAAAGCTGCATTTCAAAATTAAAATATTTCCTGACCTAGAACAATACCCTGTAAAAGAGTTCAAATGAGATGGAGCACAATATTTCTCCTGTTGTGCTGGCAAATCTACTCCTCCATACTGCACGGACCTATGTAAGGGATCTCAAGACAAAAAGCACGGACACCTGCAGCAATGTGCAGAGAGAGGATATTGCTGGCTCTAATGTTTTAGTTCTTTGGCCTCTCAGATCAGGCAGTTGATGACTCTGAGCAGCATAAGTCAGCCCCAAGAGGCGAAGATTTGTTAGAGAAGCAGCCAGTGCCAAGAGGCAGCCACATTTGGCTTAGGAGATTGCAACAAGGGTGCAGATGTATTATGTGCATTTAATATCCAGTCTCCCAGGAAAAGCCCAGAAATTTCCAGCTATCTGCATTTGTAGCCATAAACTCTTATGTACAGACCTGGATATGACTCAGAAGAAAGATGAGACTGGCACATTTGCTGGCTAACAGTCAACCATTATGGAGTTCTTAATCTGGAAATAGAATTAGGAATCCATTCTGTTTTCAAGGTTGCTATGAACTTGGCTGCCAAATATAGGCAGGATGCCTCCATTTGGAATGAATAGTCTCTTCTGTGATGCTCAGTCCAAAGGACTAGGGACAAATTAGGTAATTTGCGATTGCATTACCTTGACTACTTGAAGCAGTGTTTAGAAACATTCCAGCTCACATTTTGATGGAAGTTATCACCTTCTCTCTGCTGGACATATTGTCAACTCTTTTTTCTGTTGCCAAAAGGTTTTTGTTCATAAAGGACAACAGCTGGACATCAATATTTTATTTCTTCCTGCATACATACTCATAAAATGAGAATTGCATTGAAGATTCTATCTGCACACATACAAAGAACCACTAGAGGCCATCATATACCTCTCTGTATAAATACAAATATATTGCAATTAATGCATAAAATTGACACAGATGAACCTGTTGATGTCCAGAGGTAAAAGGCCCACTGCTGGGATCTCAGAAATGGAAAGGACAACAGGAAAGAGTCTCCAAAGAGACATATGAAAATATATTTTTTTTTAAATTAAAAGGAGATATTTATAAAATAGTGATTAAGGAATTAAGGCTGGAAGTAATGTATATGACTTGACTTTGTCTACATCTATAACAGGAAGAGAGGCAGTTTCCCTGTATGACAAGAGAGAGTCCACTGCAGCTTCTTATGACCAGGTGGCTGCTGCAGGAGTGTTTCTCATAAGCGAACTGCATAGTCAAATATCTGTATGCAATTTGGTATCTAGGAAACATTAACAGAATAATTTCTCTTCCAGAACTAAGAATTAAACAGTATGACTTTGACCTCATAATGTGTTTGATGGCTCACAGCAGGCTTCCAATTCTTTGCATCTATTACAATAAATCCCTTGTCATAATTTGCCACATCTATTTGTTTCCCAAGAAAAACATATTAAGGTACAATTAAAATGAAAGCTTAAACATAAATAAGAAATAGTATTTATACTTTGTAATGCATGCATAAATTCTATCATAATGCAATCACACTTGGTCTTTCAATTTGATGCTATTACAGTCAAGAGGAATGAATTTGATTTTAATAGGAAATTTATCCATCACTTTGATGGGTACTTCCTCATCTCTGGTTATTTTTTTTTTCAGATCTATATTACTGTTGTACCTTGGAGCCCTTCAAGGCATGTACAAAATTGTAATTGCAATTCTCCCTCTTTAATAGAATAGGATTGGAATTCTCTATGACATCCTTCCTGTTTTCTTTATTTTTATTAAAATCAAGTGTTTTATCACAATGAGACTAAGCTTAGTGAAACCTAGTTAGTTTTTCTCAGCAGCAAGGTTTGTGTTGTGGCACTAAGTCTTTCAGAAGAGCATATAACAATGACCTTTCATTATTAGGTGTCAGATGCACAGCAGATGTGATCTTTTTTTCAGAAGTAAACACGATATTTCTCCATTGCCAGAACAAAGGGAGGAATAAGAAATCCATGTGCACTTTTTTCTTTATAGGACCAATTAGCGACAAAAATGTTACCTCATAGGAAAAAGAAAGTTTTTTTTCCCAAGCATTTATAGTGTATTTATACAAGCTGGGTGGATATGTAAAAGACCATTATTGATGGTTGAAGGTATTAAATCCAAGTAATGCTCAGTATTGAGAAAAAGGGAATGCAGTTTTGCACAGATACACTAACTCAATAGCACCTTCTCCCATTTGGTGTTAGATGATGTCCCTGGCTGTTCAGGAGTGCCTCAGTCCATCTGCGCTTATCACATATGATTACTGTGACGGTTAATTTATTGCAATGATGACTGAGATGTGCTTAACCAAGTTCTTCATTCCTGTAGTGCTGGCATTGACTTAAACAAGATCTGTTGCTTTGCTTTTAAAAAATTCTAATCTACATGGTTATGAAGTACAGTTTCTGGTTCTTTAACTTAGTACAAGGTGTATCCTGCTCCCTAACTAACCAATTTTATAAATTGGATCCAGCTCAGAAATACAGACTGTAGAGACTAGACTGGTATCAGAAGCTTATCACAAAGCTTCTGTGGATTCTATTAACACTACTCATTGGAGTCACTTCTCAGTGCTAGTAGAAGATACTGCTCTTCTGTGCAAATCAGACTGACAGAATCCAGAAACAGGTCTTGATCATGTGCTGTACACTGGTGGGGCAAATGATGAATTGGCTGACCTTGATTGTCATAGTGATAAAGAGCCTCTTGAATACTATTCCTTGGTATAATCTTATCAGTCTGAGAGTGAACAGTTTATGTGCAGTCAGACAGAAGAAACCTAGATGAGAAGTGAAGTAGCAAACCAGACAACTTGTTCTATTTGACCTCTAAAGGTGACAAATGCTGAGGAAATTTTCCTGCCACTGCACATGCTGGCTATGCCCACATTAAGCCCAGTTATTGCTTGAAGATACTTGCAGTTAGCACAGTTAAATGTTTGAGACTCTCTGAGACATACTGCTTTGTTTGCATTTTGCAGTGAATACAGGCTCTGTCCAAGTCCTTTTGAGTCTATTTCAAATGCTTCCTTCACCATCTACCTGTTGAGAAAACATTACCTGCACAGGAATACGGGGTGGAAAAAAATCTAGTCTTGTAATCACTCGTTACCTCTCACACAAGGAGCATCTTGTTTACAAATTGCCTTCTGGATGGAGTGACACCAGCTTGAAAACCTACTTCTACTTGCTTCTGCTTTCTGATGGAGGTTGAAACAACTCCACTCTACTTGATTTTTCACTTTCTTCCCTCTTTCAAATTCCAAAAAAAGTGGAAAACGTGGAGAAAAGATTAAAACCCCTAAACAAGTGGTTTCCTGCACGTAGTATTTATATATGTTGAACACTTTGAATTCCTTACTAGTTACTGAGCAAGCAGACTAGAGAGGGTGGTAAGGTCTGAAAGGTGAAGTGATCAGAAACTAAGCTGTGAAAACCAGTAACCTCTTTAGTCACACATCTAAACCAGGAAAAATATGTGAAGTTCTTACTCAGCTTGTTTCACAGACCTCAGTGCATTCATGTGATGAAAAAGATGCTCTTAATCTTCAGTATCACACACAGTCCTTCCACCTGCTATCAGGCTTAAGCAAAGAAAATTGTATTCTTCAGAACTGTTGTAGAGCGGGAGTTAAACTAATAAAAATTCAGATAAATATGTATCTTACTGTTCCATAAAGTGAAAATACATTACTAATCTATTTTGGTAGGCACTTCTCATCCGTTTTTGGGTTTTTTTTCTTAAATATTTATATTTGCTCACCTATTCATTGCATTTTTTAGTTCCTGATTGCCTCAGAGAGAGCAGAGAAGCTGATGCTTCTCCCCTTGCTTTTCATTTAAAGCTTTTGATTTGGCTTTTTTTTTAATTCTTTCATTTAATGTTAAACTGTTTTGATTAGAGGACCTTTGTGTTTCCTCTTTTTCTGTTCCTTGCTTTGTTTTGGTTTGTAGTATCGGGTGTATGTTTTAATTATTCCTCTTTATGATTTTGTATCCTGGTATTTTAATTAGGTTGGCTTTTCTAAAAAGGTTCATAATTTAGCCCAGAAATTGGGAACAGTAAGTGGATGCTGGATTTTTTTCTGATGTAGGCAGCAGATATCTCACCTCTCCAGGCTTCAGAAACCTTAAATCTATTATTTAGTTTTGTACATTGCCTAAACATGCTTGCAGAGTAAGCAGTGCTGTCATGAACCAAGCTTAGCTGTGGTGAGTTGACCCTGGTTGGGTAAAAGGTGCCCATCAAAGCCACTCTGTCACTTCACCACCAGAGCAAATGGGTGAAGTGAGGAATGAGAGCAAAACATGAAAAGACAAACAACGAATTTACCTGGAGAGGTAAAATCAAAATTGTAATGGTAGTGCATAGAAAGATGCACAAGATTAAACAAAGTTTGTGAAATGAAGGAGAACTAAGAAATAAAGTTGATAGCATATATAAATTACACAAATTTGTTGCACCAAACACATCCCTGAAATCAATGGAGTTGTGAGAGGCTAAATTCAGCTCAGTGTGCTTATCATATTTTATAAACAATAAATGATAATAAATGATAGTTACAATATTGATCTACCTTTTACATTTAACTGTTTTATTTATGTTATTTTCATTGCATGTCTCTAGAGAGTTCTAGGTCTTTTTATTTTGTATTCTGAAGACTGCTTCCAAATCTGGATGTTGAGATTGCTTGGTATAAATTAAGATAATGCAGGAAAGCATCACTCAACATGGATGACAGGAGCAATATGATTCTCTTCAGTACATAACACTGGTTAAAATGCTCAGTAACCATGAAACGGAATTTTGGCTGTGATTACAGGATCTACGTTTTAGCAAGGCACATTGTGTTTGGATTTCTAGACAAGACAATCAAAAGAATCAAATATATTCCATGAGAACATGTGCCATCATGCATGCAAAATTAATGTAATACCAAAATCACTCAAAACCAGAGTGATATATTTCATACTCAGGTTGAGCTGGAGTAAATTATGACAGTGAAGTAAAGGTAATGATAAATCAGTTTGCCTCCTCGAGCAAATATGAAGAACCTTCAGATCACTGAGTCCAATTGTCAACCTAACAAGAAATATCACATTATCTCCAAGCGTTGTATCTACTTGTGTCTTGAATGTATCCAGGTATTGTACCTCAACCACTGCCCTTGGCAGCCTGTTTCAATTCTTAATAACATTTTCAGTGTAAATTTTTTTCCTAATATCTTCTTTTCCTGTTCCCTGTCACCTGGGAGAAGACACTCACCCCCACATCTCTACAGCCTCCTTACGGGGAGTTGCAGAGAGCAATAAGGTTTCCACTTAGCCTCTTTTTCTCTAAGCTAAGCAATCCTTGTTCCCTCAGCCACTCCTCACAAGACTTATTCTCCAGACACTTATCAGCTTTTATGTCTTTCTCTGGGACAGCTCCAGCACCTCTATACCTGTCTTGTGGTGAGAAGCCCAAAACTGGAGACAGTACTCAACGTGGGCCCTCACTATTGCTGAGTCCAGGGGATGATCACTCCCCTAGTCCTACTCACTGTGCCATTTCCAATACAGGCTAGACCACTGTTGGCATCTTTGGCCACTTTGGCAAAATTTATTAAGTTTTCACACTGTCTGAGTAAAAAGGTTGGTAGGATATTTCATAGATGTAGAACACGACTCAAAAATGTAGGAAATATCCTTGGGGGCTGGAGCACAGCTGTGTCTAAATTGTTGTGTACCTGATACAATAAAAATGCATCAGAATGGGGGAAAAAGAAAAAAAAAAAAGAAACCAAACCAAAAGCAAAGAGTAGGAAAAGAAAATGGTGATTTAGAGTTTCGAATCTCCACTTAAGTTTCTCAAGTCCCAAATTTTATGTGCAGGTTTTCTCAGTCATGAATTCGGCTTTTACTTTGAAAGTGTCTTTACCTCTACCTTCTAGATCATGTCTATCTTGTCATTCAACCCCCTTTTAAAGGAATATTTAAATTTTAATCACTGACAGAAAACCAAATGGCTTCTTTTCTGTGATTTTCAGTAAAAAAGTGAAGTTGTTAGAAGCATAAACATAAAATAACAATAACAAAATTACAAATATATATATATGTATAATATTTTGATGCCTTGTCTGGTGTTGAGTGTAGCTATGTCTGATCCCTTGCTGCCATCCACAGAAATGGGAATGTAGCAGGACCTGCTATGCAGTAAGTTTTGAATCCAAATTTACTTAATTAATGCAAATGTTTTCCCATTGTTATTCAGTAGCAAAGCAGGAAAATGTACAGATGTAGAAAGCTAATATTTTGAGATCTGAGACTAGGGGCCAGTCTTGAGTTAATCAAAGCATCTCTCACAGCCAATATTAAACACGTTCGTGTTCCATTAACAGTGTTATAAATTATAATAATTTGTTACATAAATCATAACTCTTCACCCTTACCATTGATTTTAACTATTACGTTTTATGAGCTCAAAAGTTCTGTTTCCAGTTTAAATTAGACTATTTTGTTACTCTTGGCATTGCAGTAGTACTTAAATTAGTTCAGAGAGGTACAGTGATGAAAATTACTCTCTTCCTGTATCCCCTATATACAGAATCATAGAAGTGCACAGGTTGGAAGGGAGCTTTCAGACCATCAATGTCCAACCATCAACGTAACTCTGACAAGAGCCATCACTATTATTTATATATATTTCTAAGCACTATGTCTACCTAGCATCTCAACGCTTTTTTGGAGCGAGGGGCCCAAAACTGGAAACAGTACTCGAGGTGGACCCTCACTAGTGCTAAGAATAGAGGGAGGATCACTTCCCTAGTCCTACTCAGCATGCTGCTACTGATACAGGCCAAGATGTTGTTGGCTTTCTTAGCCCACTGAGCACACTTCTGGATAAAATTCAGCTATCAGCCAACCAACACCACCAAATCCTTTTCTGATAGGCAGCTTTCTAGCCACTCCCGGAGTGTCATAAGGAAAGGACATGGCAACCCAAATGTGTTACAGAGCAAAAATAATGCCTCCATGTGCATCTTGGTGAGACAAATTTTCCCTTCTCTCCTGACTCTTAAAGACTGTTCTGTCCGGTGCTCTGCCTGCACTTTCCTACCTTCTCTCAAAGTTAGCACATCAGGCTTGTATAGAATTCCTTTGGAGCCAATCCTTTCTTTACTCTCCCAACTAATTTTCTCTCTTCTTCAATGTGACTGCAAGAAATTCCCTTTTTCTCCTGCCTCATGAGGCAGAAAGGTCCTGTAAAGTTTCCAATGCCTAAGGCATTTATACAAGCAGCAACTCTCTGCCTGCTGACATATGATAACCAGTTGAGTTATCAACTGAGCCTGTTCCATGTTCCTCTGAAATTCCATGCTGCTTCTGGGAATGTTTTTTTCACTCTTCTGGGAGAATGAGGCACTATGGGTTTGGGAACTGCTGCTCTCAATAAGTCTCTGTCTTCCAAGTGGTTTTACACGTGGCACCACCTGTGCTCTCCATGATTGCTTCATGCAACTCTCCATGGAGTTGTTTTTCCTGCTCAGGAGTGATCCGTGCATAGAAGCTCAAGTCAGTTTGAAAATCAAAGATGAAACATAGAAATAAGCAAGTTTTATCCCAAACCAGTTCTCACACAAACCACCCTGCTGCAATACCTGATTGCAGCCACTTTAAAAGGAGGAGGGTTTGAGGGCTAACCTCCAAAAGACTGTGCTGTGCAGCATCACAGAAGGCTTGCTACTTACTTAGTTTGACAGAGCCGTCTAGTCCCAGGAGGATGTTATCGCTCTTAAAATCTCTGTGTATCACTTGGTTTGCATGGAGTAATTCCAGACACTGAAACAAGAAGCAAATAAAATCAGGAAGACATTCTTACTTCTCATGACATTATTCAACAGTCACATTTAGACAATTAACGGCCTCTAACCACACGCATTTTGAGTAGCAAACGGTATGACTCCATCCCAATTTCAGCTCCCTCCCAGTACGAGTGGAGCTTTACCTCTCGGCACACAGCAGCAATTTGTCCTTCTTCCATGCTGGTCTTGGCCACAACATCTGTCAGGGATCCTCCAGTCAAGCACTCCATAACCATTCAAAGCTCCTCTCCTATAAGGTAACTGAAGAGCCAAAACCAGCTTTTAAAATCAGGAATTAGGAGTGTTCACCTCGACAGAATGTAGAAGTTTTTAAAGCTGTCTCAGAAATCAAGGGAAACATGAAGACTCAGAGGTGCCTTTTGCAGCAATGAGAAGCCAAGTACACCTGGACCTTCAAAAACTCCTGCAGTGAGTAGGGTCATCATCCTGTACTAGGTGAGGTTGTTCAGATCCTCTCATACGTGGCCATGAATAACTCAAGGGATGGGGCCTCCCCCACCACTCTGGGCAATCATGCCTGTCTCTCACCATTTTCTTGCCAAAGAACTTCCTAATGTCTCTTCTAAACCTGCACTTCTCTCATTTAACAGTCCACTAATAGCCATTCAGCTATTTCTCCAGGGATATGGAGAAAGACCACCTGGAGTGTTGCAATAGCTGTGATAAGGTACGCGTGGATTGCTTAAGGACAAAGACCTGTTCTCCAGAGTCCTTTTGTGAACTCTTGAAACCATGACATACCTGTCCAAATAGATGACAATGTTGGGGCTCTTGTGTTCCTTCAACATGAGTATTTCATCAATGAGTAGTTCATTATTGGCCTGTTGTTGCAAGTTCACAACAAGTGAAGCATTAAGCAGGAGCCCCCTCTAAACGAAACAGTTCCAGAGTCAATTCTCCACATTCTCATGCTCACTTCAAGTGGGGAAACACATCTCAGGTTGCTAAGCTGTTTAGGATTTCTGCAAGTTCCTCCAGTCAAGCCCACTTCCACAGGTGCTGGAGGATCCTGCAAGCCAGAGGATGCTTCATGCCTGAACAAGGGCAATCTCTATTGTTATACCTGACCTTTACATCACTGTTGGATTGCCATCTACAGATGCTTGGTAAGAAGGAAGCGCTCCCCTAACTGTAGCACGGGCTGCTATGTCAGCAACTTTCTATTTCTTAAACCATTCTTACTGATTTGATTTTATATTGGATGTTTATGGAACTTGTGTTTTTTGTCTGCTCTTGTGCTAGAAATTTACAGCAGGGTGGCCTGGCATGGAGGGCGTCAAGCTCATTGCCTAGGCTTAGTCCTTGGAGGCCTTGGAGTCCTTTGTGTTGGGCACAAAGGAGCAACCATCATATGGTTCAAATTAAGAGAATGGGATTCTGCTATGAACCACTGAGAGATGCTTATGGCTTCCAGTGCACAATGCCAAATTCTCTGCTGTGAATTGAGCACTTACCTCCTGCCCTGCAGCTATGTCTGCTGCCTTGCAAACCGTCCCTGAGGCTCTATAGAAAGGAGAGAAGAGGAAAAGAAATTCACTTCTTAGTTCCTCATAGCAAGACTGAGGTTAACACACAGCCCTTCCCTCTTGTCTCTTTCAAGTGCCCTCACTTGCTATAGAATGAGGTATTTTCTTGCCTTCAAAGACATTTGCACATAAAATCCCCCAGTCCCTGTCATTCCAGTCTTTACCAGGATTCGAGAAGAGCTGAAGGATACCAACCAAAACAGCCATTTTCCCTCCCAGCAAAAAACACAAAAGAATACACAACAGAAACCAAAACTCAACAAAACTAACTCTCTGAAGCATCATCATTTTTTCAGCAAAATAACTGAAGCCTGGCTTCAGGGTATATTTCTTAGCAGAAGGAAAGGCACTGGAGAGAAGAATCTCATACTATACTGATACCGGGAATGTAACTATGATATTGGGTGCTCAAATATGTGGGGATGCATCGGTGTATAAAGACGGGTCCTGTATGTGAAGGAATGAATGGGGGAAGGAGAAACTGAAGACTGGAATGCAGTTTCCCTGGTGGTGTCGAAGCCCTGGGGGCGTCTATCAGCTTTAACTGGTAGAGCACAATGGGCAGAGCACAAAAAACAAGATAACCAGACGTTGCAGTTGTATAAACGAGATAACGAGGACGAGGCCTCCTTACCAAGACCCACAGAAACAGCGGAGTCATCCCCAAAAGTGAAAAGTCCAACCCTGATGAAGACTGCGTCCTTCAACATAAGATGGCGGTGCGACCCCCAAACAACCACCGACCCATTTCTTCGGGACTAAGTGAGACTGCGCAAGAGGGCAGGACCAAATTAACATACGAAGCGAGACCCTGTATTAGCATAGATAAGAGTTTCATGAATATGAATGCATCTGGTGTTAAATACTGATGATTCTGGGACCTGGGTGTGCACGTTAGGTGGAACGATCCCT
>VZTY01003365.1:14945-35934 GCA_013400935.1 Turnix velox
GAAGAGGGGTTCAGGGCTGGTGGGAGGTGTTCCAGGGCTTTAAGGTCCCTTCAACCCAAATAATTCTGTGACAAATTATATCAGGAGCTTCTCCCTTATAGGACAGGCTGGAGGATTTGGGGTTTTTCATCCTGGGGAAGAAAAGGCTCAGGGAGGACCTCATGGTGGCTTCTCAATACCTTAAAGGGGTTCCAGAAAGGCTGGGGGAGGATTTTTTAATAGGATCCAGGGTGGCAGGACTAGGAATAATGGATGCACATTGGAAGAGGGAGGATTTAGGGTGGAGAGAAGGAAGAAATTCTTAATTTTGAGGGTGGTGAGACACTGGAAGAGGTTGTGGGGTGTTTGAGGCATTGAGGGTTGGAACTAGATGATCTTGAAGGTCCCTTCCAACCCAAACCATTCTATGATCTATGATTCTATGATCTATACCAGGGAGCTCAAGGGCAGGCTGCATTGATGCTCTGGAGTCCTGCAACTCATATGGCTGGTTGCAAAAGGGTAAATATCAGAAGCTGATACAAAGTGCATTGCTGAAGCACTTGAAGCTTTTGAACAGGCCGCCCAGGGAGGTTGTTGAGGCATCATTGCTAGAATTGTTTGAGAGGCAGGTAGACATAGAGCGTAGAGATAAGGTATAGAGAAGGTTTTTGTGAGCCAGCATACAAAGTAATTGAAATTTGTAAACCTGTCAACTACACCTACCCTGGCAGTGAAAAGGGACATAAAGAATCCCTCAGCTCTGTTCCAAAAGATGACATTATCATCACAGTCGCAATAAAAGCAGAAACACTTTTTCTCCCCTGGAAGCTCCCTCAGCCTTTCCTCAGAAGGGAGAGGCTCCAATCCCTTGATCATCTCTGTGGCTCTGCACTGGACTCTCTCTATGACTTCATAGAATGAATTCAATTCAAGCCTTCCTTGAATTGAGGGCTGCAGAACTGGACACAATATTCCAGATGTGGTCTCACCAGGGCAGAGTAGAGGGAGAGGAGAACCCATCTTGAAATACTAACTATGCCCCTGCTCATACACTCCAGGATGCCATCGGCCTTCTTGGACACAGAAGCGCATTGCCGGCTCATGGTCATCCTGCTGTCCACTAAGATCCTCTGGTGCCTTTCCCCTACAATTGTTCTCTAACAGTTCAGTCCCCAGCTTATGCTGATATGTGTGGTTCATGTACCCAGCTTCAGCCACAAACTGCCATCATCTCCCAGTACCCAGGCAGTGAGCAGCTGCCTGCATCCCATGATGAGATTTTAATTTCTCCAGCCTTGGGAATGGAATTATTAAGCCCCTTCTGATCCTTCCTGCCATGGGATGGACATTTCCAGGAGCCTTTGCTAATAGTGAGTGTCACACAACAGTGCCATCATTTGGGCCCTGGAGTATCATAGTGAAAGGACATGGCAATCCAAATGTTTCAGAGAGCAAAAATAACACCTCAATATGCATCTCAGCAAGGTAAATTGACCCTTCCCTCCTGACTCTTAAAGATGCACCTGCCCCATGCTTTGTCTGCACTTTCAAAGTTAGCACCTCAGGGACAGGAAATTTCTTTGATTTTTCTTTTGGACATTATAGTGTATGGGTTGGTATATGACAGTGGGCAGCTGAACTGGCTCCTGCCTGGACTGCAGCAAGAAACAAAGCTTGAAGAGCCAGAGACTGGGGATAACTGTCAACAGAAATGGAGCAAAGAAGGTGGTTTGTGGGAAGAGGGGAGGCTGTTTCTGATGGCTGGAGGAGATGGTGCTGAGCAGTCTGTCTTTGCTTTTGGTGGCTGGCTGTGACCTATGGGGGGGAGAAATGGAAGCTGGGATGAGAGCTTTGGGGTGGGTGGCTGGTGGAGTGGCTGGAACTGGGGCTGCAGGAGGAGGGGAGCGCTGGTTGAGCATTTACAGTTCTTGGGATAAAAGGGCTGTTTCCACTATAAATGGGAGAAAGAAGCCTCTCTTTCTTCCTGTGAGCTCACCTAGCCTGTGAATAGGGAGGCTGACTCAGGAGCAAGCAGCCCATGAAAGGGTAGCATCTGGGAACAGCTGTAAATAACCAGGAAGCGAGACTCTGCTCCAAGGTTTGCCCAGATGCTGCACCTCGCCCTGGAGGCTTTGATGGCTAACTCCTTGGAGAAGGGATGAAATCAGAAAATCTTGAAAAGCAGGACTTGTCTCCGACTTCAGCTGTGCTGCTCTTGTAAGAATACTTCCTCATTATTTATAAGCATAATCAAAATTATCAGAGAAACAGGGAATGGGAGGATTTTGACTTCTAATAAAAAGTGAATTTTAATTAGCCTCTTCAGCTGATGTGAAGCTGGGGACTGGGACTGAGCCAAACATTGGGTTGGACAGTGCCAATTTTGATGAGGTAGAGGTGTAGCCCATGGTGTAAATTGTCTCCACTTCCATGCTTTCTTTGGGAATCCTGATCTCCCAGTACAACATCTCTCAGGACTTATCCAGCAAGACGTGATACCAGGTGGTGGGAAATAATTTCCTACAGCTGCCCAAACTTCTAGCAGCATTGCAGCACTATAAAGAAAAAAAAAACACCCCAAAACAAAAACCACACCATAATGTACCATGGAAGAAACTGGATTTTGATGAAATAAATGCTCTGAATGTGAAGAGAGCCAAAACTGTTGCTTCCTTTCCAACTTTATTGTGGGAATGTTTAAAAGGTGTGCAAGATTTCAAGGGCAGAGGAATATGAAGCTGGGTTTTGCAGCCAGTCCTGTGACTTCCTTATGCCATGATCAAAGAGGTGATCAAATGCTTTATGTGTCATTTCTGGTCATGGAAAAGTAATTCTTTAAATCTTCTGGTGGCAGCTTGTTGTGAGGCTGCCTGCAGCTTAGAAAGTGCCTTTGTGCAAATCATTACTGCACAGTTGTGTTTAATGTGATAAACTCTGGGTGCCTCACAACAAAAAGGTCACTTTGGTGCTGGAGCAGGTCCAGAGAAGGGCAAAGATGTCTCATGAGGAGTGGGTGAGGGAGCTGGGGATTTTCAGCCTAGAGCAGAGGAGGCTCAGGGGACTGTGTGGACAGTTTCAACATCAGCTCCGGTGCTGGGTGCAAGAAGAACGAGGAGTGTGTCTTCAAGCAGGACACAGCTTGAAGCATCACAGGTAGCCATGAAGATTATCCGAGGTCTGGAGCACCTCCCTTATGAGGACAGGCTGAAAGACTTGAGGATGCTCAGCCTGGAAAAGAGAAGGCTCAGGCGTGACTTCATTGTAGCTTATCAATACCTGAAAGGGGACTATAGAAAGGCTGGGGTAGGACTTTTTAGTAGGGTACAGGATGGCAGGACTAGAAGTAATGGATGCAAATTGGAAGAGAGGAGATTTTCTGGAGAGAAAAAAGAAGTTCTTTACTGCAAGGTTAGTGAGGCAAAGGAACAGGTTGCCCAGAGAGGCTGTGGATGCCCCTTCCCTGAAGGTATTTAAGGCCTGGCTGGATGAGGCATTGAGCAATCTGATCTAATGGAAGGTGTCCCTGCCCATGGCAGGGAGATTGGAACTAGATGATCATTTAGGTCCCTTCCAATCCAAACCATTCTGGGATTCTAACTTTGTAACACTGTATGGGGTTGTTTTGTCAGGACCTGTAACGCAAGAAGGGGCTGACATTCATGATCAATGTGACCAGCCAGAATCCATTTATTGAGAGCATCAGACAAGCTTATATACAGCTATGGTTAACCATGCCCACTAGTCACACTCCGATTGGATACATGTTTCATCATCAATGTCGAACCCTCCCCTTGCGGTTTCTCTCTTTTCTCCTTCTGGCACAGTTGACCACGACTTCCTTGTTCACTAGTTCTCAGCACTCCCCCAGGCCGCGGCGGCTATGGCTCCAACCTGNTATGGCTCCAACCTGGCAAGGTCCGCCTCAGGCCTCGATCGCTGTCTTTGTCTTGCTCTGAGAACTTGATGGCAGTCGTTAACTCCCTAGCCTGTGCCCATCCCCCAACAGACCTGGAACTTGAATTTGTTGAATCTCATACCCTTGGCCTCAACCCATTGATCCTACCTGCCCAGATCCCTCTGCAAAGCCTTTTGACTCTCAAACAGGTTGACACTCTTACCTAACTTGCTGTCATTTGCAAACTTCATGATGATGCACTCCATCTCCTCATCCAGATCACTGATAAAGAGATTAAAGATCACTGGCCCCAACACTGAGCCCTGTGTCACTCCACTCATAAGCATTTGCCATCTGGATTTAAATCCATTCACTACCACTTTTTGGGTCCAGACCTCCAGCCAGCTTTCAATCCAGTGAAGTGCATTTCTATCCAAGTCATAGACAGTCTGGTGTCAAAGGCTTTAGTAAATGCTTATTGATTCTGATGTACAAAGCAAAAAAATACAGTCTCACTCTTCCGCACTTATGGAACTTGACATATGGAGTGATCCCCAGTGTCACAGTAAAAGTCTGAGACAAACCTAGTACTGATCACACTTCTTTTGACTCCTGGTAATTTATCTATCAAGTTTAATAAACTAAAATGTTTCATTAAAAGAACCCTATAAATACAGATAATACTATCAGATAAACTAATTTTTACATGAGAAACCATACTACCATTTGAAAGGCATTTGTCATGGTCTTCTTCATCCCAGTCAGCTGTGACTTGTAATCCCTTTGAGCAGAATATCTGAAGTGTAAGAGGGAACAGATATGACTATTTCAGGAGAGCAGTTTATTTTCTGTTATGGTAGAGCTTACATATTACTATAAAGATCAAAGACCAATTAAAAATGTGGTTAATATGCCTAGGAAAGGTGATCTTTCTAGTTCATTGCTTTAAAGATATGTCATGTGGAAGTTATTAACAGCCATTTGTTTCCTGGATGTGGCAATGAATTTTAATTGGAGTTGAGGGGAATGATTTAGCTAAATTAACTTGGTCCCAGTAAACAGGCTGTGTTAAAACAACATAGAAGTTTTGCTTTGCTCTGAGAAAGTATGGAACAGAGCATGAAAAGAAAGGAGATATCCCATAGTGGTATGTTACCTTCTGCAAAGAAGTAAAAAATGTTGAGCTGTTGCTACTACATGTGTTTCTGAAGTGAAGGCAAAATCATTATTGCTGTCTTCCATCAGTTGTGAGAGGGTTCATTTGAGATTAGGATCATCATTTTTACATAAACACCCAGAGAGATGTTCTACTCTGCAGAGCTCACAGTCTACAGAAAGACAAATGGAATTATGATAAACAAGTATGTGAAGAAGTGAGGTAGTAAAATATCACAGTGGAGGTCTGTAGAAATGCCACTAGAATGTCCTTGTGATTAAAAGTGAAGCTGTCAGTAACACTTCAGTTACTTCAGAGAATATTACTTTTGTGAATATTTTCATTACCTGTTCTCAAACACATTTCACTTTGGGATAATATTTTCTCTGCTTTTTGTCTTTTTCTCTGTGTGTGCACTTGTATAGAACTACAGTTTCAAATATTGTTCACAGCATAGCAGGCTAGTATATCTGTTCCAAACATGAATAAATGTGTCACAAAAGAAAAATGGATGAGCAGATAAATCAACTGCTTAAAGTGTGGTTAGAATAATTCTGTGAAGCCTTTATGACAGCTTCTCACACAGAAGTTTTTAGACTGCTGTAAGTTGCCTTGTGAGAAACTCGATGACTATGTATCATAAGGTCATAAGGTATAAGGTCATGCTTTATATGTCCATATACTACAGACTAAAACTAACAAGATTATCTCATTGCTTAGATAACACCTAATCTTCACTATCTAATCTCCATTATTTGATAATCCTGTGAAAACATAATTTTCTCAAACTTCTGCTGACCATGTAGTTTTACTAGTTACACAAATCCATAATGCACAAGGCTTCTTCTTTCCCTCCTTGACTGCTGGGAGTGCTCTGTCTGCTCAATAGAGCAGTTCCTTGCTTTCTCGATGTATTCAGCTGTATGGCACAGTTTCCCAAAGGAAATAAAGGGTGTATTCGTTGAAAAACATACCTTAGACCAGCTCTGCAACTGCTGAAATCAAAGGAAGCTTCACACTACTCTACACTACTGGTAAACTGAGTATTTTTTATTGCTACATTCAGATTACTAGACTTTCCTACGTGTCAAGTTTCTAAGAAAATATTTGTTTTCTGGGTCTAAAACTCTCCAAGAAGCTAATTTAAACTCACCTACGCTTTTTCCTAAGCTCAATACCACTTTCATGAGGCTGACATGATTGGTAAAAATCTGTGTATGTCATCCCTCACACGTAGGCTGAAAACAATTCTACTGTTATCATGAACACCCCACAAATTTCTGCTGCAGAAGACTGAAATATTTTTACTGGAAATTTAAAAGGAACAGAAGTCTGAGGCAGACCTTCTGGATTGTCAAATTTAAGCTGCCAATACTGCAATCAGACAAGTCATATGGTTTCATAATAAATTCAGTTTAGGTTGTTTGCTTTCCACCAGGAGGCTATCCAGAACCTGTTACTGATTGCTACAGCCATTTCCCAAAATGGCTTTCTCTGAAAAAGACAAATACCTCTTTTGGATCCATGACTTTTCCAAAACTCCTATCTAATTTGTTTTAAGCTATAGGATGTTAGACTAACAGTTTGGTTGTGCTTTCTGTTGGAAAGTGCTGATGCTAGCATACATGTCTGTGTTGTCTTGATGTGCTTTCATATCAGGACCTGAATATGTCTGAACGGAAAGGGAAAAGTGATATTAATAACACTTGTAGTAGTATTTTCATTTCAGACACAATTTTCAAGAAGACTATAAACGTTAAGACAATGAAGAAAGATTATTTAAACCAAATAATCTGATAATTACCATGCTTCTCCTAGAGGTCATAATCTGGTTATTTATTTTTACATTAAAATAAACTTCAAAAAATTGCAAGCCACATTTTCCAGCCAAGGCATCAAAATCTGCTCATCTCCCCCTTTCCATGAGAGGACAGTGATGCAGTACTGATGACAGTATATTTCTCAGCATGTCAAGATAATATTTTCTGAATACCTGTTGAGAAAGGGTTGAATTATTTGCTAGATTTTCAAAGCAGAAATTATTTAACCATGCTAACTTAAAATTGTGTGGGCCAAAATAATTTATGGAGGTTATCCTCAAGAGCAGGTTAAATCATACTGCCTGAGCCTAGTATCTGTGATTTTCATCAGCTGTGTGAGTTTCTTCCACTCAGCATCAGCAAATGCTCTGGATGCCATGAAATTCTGCAAAGCTCTCCTATATAACCAACCATATGTATGCAGTGGAAAAGAGAGGGTGATTAAGGGATAAGGTTTTACCCATATTTATTTTGAGTGTGTCTTTCCTGGCACATAGTAGGATAATGAGCATATGATGGGTACACTACAAATAATGACTATAAGTGGTTTAGCCATTCAGAGATATTCAACTAATCCCCTCACTTCCTCAGAGCAGGCTTAGCTGTTTACTTCTACTAAGATCAGGGCAGCAGTTGTATTTTTTACGGATTAAAACAAGCCTGATCAGTTAAGCTTTAATTTTGGTCAAGAAACAACATGGAGTGTATGGAAAATGAAGGAAAGAAATTTTTCTTTGTAGATTCAGTGCAGAAGACTTTCTCCCTTTTCCAGAGCATCCATTTTGAATGGTCTCCATATAGATACCCATAAGCAACCTGAAGGAAAGAGAAAGAGAAGGAATGCATGTAAGAGATTAGACATGGTAAAGAAAATAAGAAGTTAGGGAAAGAAAACAAAAACTGTATGCAACATGTATGGTGTACATGCTCACACCTGTAGCATTTCTTTGTAGTATTTGCAAACAGCCAGAAATAATACCAAAAGATCATGCTTTCAAATGGAAGGATAGGGGACTTGGATCTGTGCAAAAGCTCTAGACCCATGTAGCATCTCTAGTTGAGATTAAATATATGCTGGATGCAAATTTCCTGGAGGACAACTAATTAGACCTTCATCAAGGATGATTGGCTTCAGAGGATGGTGAGCATTCAGTGGCAATATTTGCTTTGCTTGCTTGGGACAGAGAAGTAAAACTGTTTTCTGCCTATTTCAGAGCAAGGATCTATGGGCTTATCCAAAGGACTAAGATACTATAGAGATATATCTCTTCTGCTTGAACTACTCTGCTAATATTAGTGAACATGTGGTGTCCCTAGCTAAGCATAATGTCCTAATCACTGGGTCATTAAGTGTTTAATTAGGGCTACCCTCCATCCCTGGCATATAAAGGAAGACTGATGTTTTTGTAGACACTGGAGTTATGCTTCACAAGATGTGACTGATCTGTATTTTTTCCCCAAGATGCAGTGCAGGTCTTCATTCCAAACCCTACAGTATTTCCAGCAGCCTTTCTCACGGAGGATAGCCAGTTCATCCAGTGTACATTTCAACAAATCCAGGTTCAAGAAAAAGGGCTGAGTTCGTATAGTTAGCAGGCACATAAGAATTCTTTTTGTGCAGAAACCTCATACCACTAAGACTCTGCATGCATGTTTTTAGCTCTGTCACACAGCAGCAGTAAGCTTGCTGAAAAGTCCCCAAGCTCCGCAGAGATGTCTGCTTTGGTGAGCACCCTAGTGCACACTGGAACTCTGGTCTCCCCAAATACCTATACCAGCGCCTGTTTAGAGCATGTAGTGGTTTCTGTCATGCCCAGGTTCCCTCTCACTAGAGATTATGGCAACCATAGGAGAGAAAACTTGGTGCACCTGTGTGTTTTATACTGGTGTGGAGCTGGGAAACAGAAAATGTGACTCAGAGAAATACTACTGAGAAATAGCCATCAACAGGAAACAAAGATCCACAAAGAAACTAGGAATATGTCCAATATGGTGAAAGTCAAATAAAGTGCTTTTTCCTCTCTACAGCAATGCTGTGATGAGGCTGTGTTTCTTGCCACAATAAGCAGACTCGTCTTAACATGGCAAAAACAACTCATGCTAGGCAAGAGGAACCTGCAAAAGCCTGGCAGGTGGGTTGCAGTTGAATGATGCATTTTTATCAATTAAACCCTTTACAGAGAGCAGCTGTTTTGAGTGAGGGAATCATGTTACAGCAAACAGATAAATCCAAATTCCAAGGAACACGAGAAGTGAAAGGCAGCTGGTTCAAAAGTTGGAGAAGCGGAAAGGATAGGTATTTGAGAACATAGCTCTGGGAGAAGGGCTTTTCCATTCTGAAATTCAGAAGTCAGTATTGTTTTTCCTTATCTTTATGTTTTTTCCTCATAGTTCTTTCATCCAAGGGATCTGACCCAGAAATCATATACTAATCTTAATATGGCAATTGAGAGAGTTAAATGTAAATGGTAAATGTTCTTTGCAATAGGTGGTGGGTTTGTATGGTAGCAGCATAAAAAGTAAAACTCGCATAAGATAGTGTGGGCAGAGAGAAAAAACAAATAGAGGATACTGAGATACTATTCACATTAACTTTACAGTAAGTGAAACTGAACTGAAATATACAGTATTGCACTGTACAGAGAAAGATTGTGTGTCTGCATCTCAGCTGCCATAAATTAACTTAGTTCTCCTGATATCAAACTAGCTTGAAGTCTTAAAGTCTACATATTATATGGATTTACACCATCTGAAAATCCAGTTCAACATTTTCTGTCACCACATATCATTTCCCTGGGAGCACAGCTTTGAAATCAAACTCTTGAGTGGCTGGCCTGCTTGTTTGGATCAATTCCCTGGAACGTGACCACATCAAGTGTAGAGAATTGTTGACAACAATAATTTTTTTATGCTGTTGTTTCACAGATGCCAATATGGTTTAAAATGAAGTCCAGCTGCAGCAAACCCTTCTGCTGATTTCCCTAATGAACTGTGAACCTCCAAAGTGATTCTACTGACCTTGTGCGGAATATGCTTTCAGTAAGGAAAATAGCACCATTTAGAAGTCAAGCTCATTTTACTATGTGAACAGTCTGTCACATCCTGGCAGAGCTCAGACAGCTGTGACAATGAGGGCCAGGTCACACCAACCTCCTCTTGAAGAGAAAGAGGGAGAAAACCTATGGGAATTCTGAAAATAAAACACCTGAAGTGCTGGAAGTGTGTGCTACGTCTGTTCTTGGAAATCACGCCTGAATGGTCCATCCACGCTTTGACATTAAGGATTTCAACTCTCAAATCTACTCCCTTTGTAACTCCAGTACTTTAGGAAATGTCTTTGAATGGAGATATGTTTACTGTGGACACAGAGTGCTTGTGATAAAATTAACCAAATTTAGAGACAATTTTTGGCAATATTAAATTAATTAGTTGGACTGAAAGGAAACCAACAAAAAGGTCTCAACAAGCTGTTTCCTGCTTCTATTGCACATCAGTAAGAATGAAGATGAATTCTCTTTTTCATGGTATCATCATGCTACAGCTGTAAACTGAATACATCAAACTAGATAAAATGCTGTGGGAGAAATGAAACAGACATAATTTAATTGACTTCTGCCTTTCCTGTTTTGTTTTGAGCTGTCTAGAAAGTAATTTTCTAACATATTTACATATTACAAGGTTATATTAATCTTACAGAGACTCTGCCACCCTGACTTGTTCTATAGTGGGACGTAATGTCATAAAGAACAACAGGAATTCTCAGTGATTAGGATGCTAATTAACAGATACTTGGTTATCAGAGTTTGTTTCTTCTTCTGATAGTCTTTTATAGTAGAAAAACAATTCTGTTACCCACTTTGTCTTACTTTTTTCTCACATGGGGTAAAAATGTGAATTGCAAGGTACGTTTCCTTTCAATCACATTTCTTCAGATGCTTGTATTTTACAGTGTCTGTTGTCAAAGCATTAGAAGAGAATTTTAGAGATCAAATAAAAACTGTAATATCTCCACTTTTGCAGTAAGATGCCTGCAACTACAAGAACAATGTTCTTAACAAATGTTTTCACTGCCCCATGTTCCACAGAGCATTTTCTTCATTCTTGCATATCATAAGTGATTTGTAGTTGGATGCACAAGCAAGGTGATTTACTGAAACTAATACCAGAAATGGGTAGACCTATTTCTATTACTCTGTCAATGTTCCTTGCAGTAGTACAGTCAGTTGTGAAGATAGCAGGAAAGCAATCTCTAACTAACCTCATAATATTCACAAATCATCAGGAAGAATATAATCTTTGTTACAGGGGAGCCTGCAGCCAGAACCTACCTCAGCACATTTTCCCACGTGTCAGTTGAAGGATTAATCTCCTGTCAGTATCTATACCACTACAGTATTGTGCAAAATGACCTGAAAAAAGAGTGTTGTTTGTCACTTCTCCCAGTGGTTTTCTTAAGAGTTGGCTGGTCACAGAACTGCTTCCAGGACATCTCTAGAAAGAGGTCTAAATTTATATGTTGGTTGCTATTCTAGCCACTTTGTTTTTCCATCAACAGAGTTTGTCCAAATGCAAGATGTTACACAAAACCCAAAGGTTACTGTCTATCTGTACCCTCATTTAATGGACACTCAAAGGCAGGTTTATGTTCTTAGTTGAAAACATTCATTTATTTTAAAAATATCTGCAAAATTTAGGTCACAAATTTGTAAACAAATAACTACAACAGCAAATGCACAGATAAGGTGTTAAATTATTTAAAAGAGTTATTGTAAAATTTGTAGCAGAATACACTGAAGTATTGCTTATTACTGAAAAATCCGATTGGTATGCAATACATTTTATAATATCTGCAGGAAATTTGCATGAAATAAAATTTAAGAAAAAAACAACCTCATCTAGAAAAGAGTGCAGAGCTTTTCAGTCAGTTTCCATGGAGAATTTTTGTTCCAAAGGAAGTGAAATCCAGTTTAAGTGGCATAAACACAAAACCTGAACTAAGTTTTCCACCATTGTTCTATGGAAAATGATAAAGGTTCCTGCATAGTGAATGGAGAGCAGTGAATGCTTTTGAAAGCCTTCAGAAAGAGAATCTGTTTTTATCTTAGCAACCAAATGTGAATAGGCTGTAATGCAGCCTTTTTATTGAGAAAAACTTGCATCTTCTACACAGGGCTCTCACCTAGTGTTTTTCCACAATAAGACTCCCTAAAGGTAAGCAAGGTTTCCTGCAAGAAGTAGCAGATTGATGATGGCAGATGATACCTAACAGCTACAAGAGATCTCTGAATTTTTAAATAGTCACAAAGGAAAACTTAGAAAGAACTGAAAAAGGGGTGAAAAAACTCCTCAAAGCAACAAATATTCATTGCAATTGTTCTGAAATATTAATTAATTATTTGGCTATAAAGTTGAAAGATTATGGAAAAAGCCATAAAAGGTTTAGAAAATTAACATTTGTCCTCTTTTTAAGAATCTCTTGTGAAGTGCCTGTCCTACATGCTGAGTGAGTAGCACTGAAATTATTATCACAGCATGTTTGTTTAGATGACGATTCCAGTTTGTTACTGAATCAGGCTATCCTCTTAGAACATGAGATATGAGTGGAGGTATCACATAGATAGCTGTTAATGGGGATTCATTTTAATGTATTTCCCTTAATTTTGCCCTCTATTTTCCTCCTACAGATCTGTATTTTATCTCTTGCTGTTCCTCCAGAAAAATTGTTTGAAGTGTCTTATTTCAATGTTTAAACCAAATGGCTTTTTAAATGTGTTTTTCAGTGTGAATTCTATACAAGGTGGATGCTACAAAAGTTTTTTCGGATTGAAAATGCCCTCTGTTTTTTAAAGGGACTCTCTAGTCAGAATTTTACTGCTTTTTCTAATATTTATTGTGCATAAGGCCAACCATCGCATGAAGAAAAAATCCATTTAATAAAGATATAAATTTGAGTCAATTCTCTTCCTAGAAAAAAAACTAAAACAAAGCACCTGAATCTGAGAAAAAACCAATTCCAGTTCTTCAAACAAATATGAGCCAGGTTCGTGTTCTTATATATCTCTTATATATCATATTTAGGTTCATGAGCAATTACCTTTGTCAACAAAGTTAATTTAAGAAGCTGAGATTGCCACCATCTTCAGACAATTATTCTTACCCCCATACAGCCCTTGGTCACTGCTTAGTTGTATCAATATAGTTGTTTATTTAGCATAAATATTGTAAACTAAATGGTCCTAGTTAGAAATAAAAATCAAAACAAAGGTCAATGAAATCTGGTACCATCACAGTTTAGGAGGGTTTTGTGGTGATGCACAAGTGCAGAGTTTGTAGCGTTACTGACACACTCGAAATGATCAATTCAATTATATGTATATTTTGGTGTTAGCATGCTGCTTTGAATGTTTTAGTGGTACCAGCAGTGACCCTGGCAATTTGGCTTTTCCAATATATGTCTATTTTAGGAATTAGCTTCTATGAAAGAGAAAAATCTACCATGACAGTAAAATGGCCTCTACTTGAGAAAATGTTTTGTTCCTTTGAAATATGTTTTACTTTTCAGCAAAATTTCAATGGAACATTAAACCTAAGGAGATTCACTTAGATTGCAGAAGCTGTGCTGTCTTTATGCATGAGTGTTAAGCCATAAAGCATGTGCACCCCCTGTGCATTCTCTTGGTAGGGGGCCTGTGGAAACTGCCGCTTCCGATTCTATCTAATGTTTACACGCTAGGCAGTCTTCTTTCAACTATTGAGAGCATCCTGTTCCTAATGTTCAGGCATATAGACCAATCCATCATATGAAACTGACAGTGACATTTTTAACCCTTTTTCTCGTTTTTTCATTAAAGTGAGGAAATAAACATGAGACACCTGCTTTAGCCCTTCTATTTTACTCTCTTAAGGGATTATTCATTCACCTGAATCTGTAGAGACATGAATTCCAAATGAGTGCCAGTGTATTCATTTTGTATCCAGAGTCCCGTAATTCTCTTGATCTGTATCTGAATTTACAATGTGTCAGTACTTCAACATGCTTTAAGACAAAGATTTTTCTTCCATCTATGTTTCTAAAAGATTACAGAAACAATTCTGGTTCCTCTGCTCCTTGTGGCATGAAGATTATGATGAATGAAACCTTTTTACTGCTCTTTAGCCTAAACGGAATAGGTACAAGGACATTGATTTTGGCTGTAAATAGAGCCTGCTTGTAGATTACTCACTGTGAAAGATACTTGAAAGCAGTGCATGTTTCCTGCAGTATTAGATCAGATGGGCATTTGTAACACATTAACTTTTATAGCTAGATATTTCTTCAAAGCCATCAAAGGAAAAGTTGGTCAAAAGCAAGATGCATATCTCACTCACACAAAAGTGGGAAAAATCAAGTTTTCTGAATGACCAATTTTTCAATCTGTAACTTTTGTCAAATGCTATTCCTTTATTAATAGTGAATTTAGTAATAAATTACATAATGTTGTTAAAAAATACACAACTTACTACTTGAATTTCTCTAGAGCTCTTGAATGAGTAACATATGGTACTAGAGATATTTTACTCTTAATTTTATTAATTTATTCTAAAACCTCTTCTACTGACACTTCATAGTAAGACTGTCTCAATGACTCATTTGTCATAGGAAAAGCTCCCTCTGACTTCTGCAGTGAATACTGATGCAAAATTTTCAGTCAGATTTTCTGCTGTGGTAACATCTTTTCTGTTCTTTTTACTTTGTGATTATCTCCTCCTCAGCAGGATAGATGGAGAAAATATGTTTGGAAAGCTTGTGGGTCAGAATAAAATCAGGTAATAATCATAGACAAAACACAATTGACTTTGGGGAAATAAATTTAATTTATTTATCCAACAGAGAAGGACAATGAAAAATAAGAACAAATCTAAAATAGTCTTCTGCTTTCCCAGGATCTCCTTTGCTGTTGACTCCTCTTTCCTATCCCAAAACAGTGCAAGCATCATCTTCAGGGTAATTTCTCCTCCCTCATCTTCACTGACTTTGGTGTCTGCGGAGTTATTTCTCTTACATCTTCTCATTCACCTCTTCTATGGTGTTTTATCCCGGTTCTTAAAAATTTTATCCCAAAGGCACTACCACCATCACAGATGAACTCAGCTTTGTCCAGTGTGGGTCCATTTTGGAGGTGGCTAGGACTGACTGTGTTCAACACGGGAATGGCCCCTGGTCTCTTCTCACTTCTTGCAGCCTTTGTAAAATCTTGGCATGTAAATGAAATACAACATATACATATTTAATATTAATTTTGCTCATTTGGAAGTTAATTTCTTCTTTCAGTCTTTTTTTTAATTGTTTTTACATTTAAAATTACAGAGTTTAACTTCTTTTTTATTTTTCTTGACTCAATACCAATTTTACTTTTGAAAGATACTTTCATGTTTAGTGAGATTCTCTCCATTGACTGCTACCATTCAGGAATGGGATCATAGAATTATGATGAATTGATCTGTAGAAATGTTAGCTCAGTGCTCAGCATTGTTAAGAAAATTAAATAGAATGTTAGGAATTATTAAGAAAAGAGTAAAAAATAAAACTGAAAACATAATCTTAGTATTGTGAAAGATATTATCACAAAAGCTAAAAATGGATACAATGAAACTGGAAAAGGTTCACAGAAAGGCTCCAAGAATAACCAAAAATATAAAAATGTAGTAGAAGCAACTCATAAATAGACCAGGACATTTCATTCTGAAAAGTGACAATTGAGGGAAGGCTTTGATGGAAATTTGTACAATTTGTACAATTACAAGGGAAATGACAATGATAAAAAGAGACAGATGGTTCATTTTCTTTTCCAAAGCAAGAGTGAGAGTATCACACTGCTAGCAGGTGGCAGGTTCAAAGCAAAAATAAGAAAAAGGAAAAAAACGGAGGTAGTTCTCTACATAATGTGTGGATAGCCTTCCCTTGCTAGATCACAAGAAGCATATGCAAACACACTGTAGTTATTTAACACCTGCTGCAACCATCAGGGAGCAGTGGCTATCATTCTGATGTCCATGAGCCTGTGAGATGTGCAAGGTGTCTCTGGATCAGCAGTTGGGTGGTTTCATGTTGGTATTTTTCTCCTGAATCCCTGCATTGCTAATTGTCACCTTTTCAGTTAAGTTTGTGTATTTTACTTTCCTGGTCTTGTAAGATACATATCCCCTTACAGCTGACAACAGGTTACTCAGTAAAACTGAGCAAAATCTCGGGATACTGTGATTGCTGAAAGTTTGCCTGTGTTGAAAAAGCAAGAAGACATCTTCACAGACAAAATTGTTCTTTTAATATTTTAGACAGAAATATCAGAGATCACATTCTACTAAAAGGCTGCTTCTGTTTCAATAAGCTCTTGAATAGTAAATCACTGAGGACTTCAGAGAGTACTCACTGCATGCATCATAATTTTGATCTTCTTTCAGAATGTGCTTGTCATTGCCATTGATGGAAGTGGGACATGAGGCTTGGCTGACCTTTGGTCTGGCTCACTGTGGTTGTTCTCATACTCTAAAAGCCATTTTTGCTTTGCCGCATAACCATCTGGTTTTAGTTCTTTGATTTTTTTTAACACTTTTTTGTCAGAGGTCGTATGTTTGATGCTTTTAAATAGTATTATCTTTTCATATATATTTTATTTTTCTTTTTATTTACTCTTCTGCATTTGCTTTTACCATTCTTTCTTCTCCATTTTTTTTTTCTCTCTTATAAGAAGCTGACCTGGTTTAAGATGGAGAAAGCTCTCTTATCAGACTGGGATTCTGAATGAATATAATCTGAGAGAGTACACTACTTAAAGTGTGCCACTGCAGCTTAGAGTCATAGAATGGTTTGGGTTGGAAGGGATCTTCAATATCATCTAGTTCCAACCCCCTGCCATGGGTAGGGACACCTCCCACCACACCAAGTTGCTCAATGCCTCATCCAGCCTGGCTTTAAACACCTCCAGGGAGGGGGCATCCACAACTTCTCTGGGCAACCTGTTCCAGTGTCTCATCACCCTCACAGTAAAGAACTTCTTTCTTCTCTCCAGCCTAAATCTCCCCTCTTCCAATTTGTATCCACTACTCCTAGTCTTGCCATCCTGTACCCTATTCAAAAGTCCTAACCCAGTCTTTCTGTAGCCCCTTTCAGGTATTGAGAAGCTACCATGAGGTCCCCCCTGAGCCTTCTATTTACCTCAAGGCCAGGCCTTTCCTCAAGTCTGAGCTTTACTCAGGGTCAGGCTTTAGCTCAAGGCCAGGCTTTTACCTCAAGGTCAGCTTCAGCTACTCCCTTCTCTTGCATACTTCATAAAGCAGTCATTTTGTTAGCTCATGTCTTGCAAACTCATTGTTGCATTTTCTCATGTATCCTGGAAGTGAGTTAAAGCATTCAAATATTATTGTTATCTTTTCTTGTTGCCATATCTTATGATTTCTGACATGCTGTGAAGGACACATGATGTTACAAGGTAAACCAAATAATATATTCCTTTAATCTAAGCACAATGCTTTGCTTCACGTAAATGGTAATAATTATTACAGTTAATATAATTACAGTATTTAACTACAGGCTTGCTTTAACTAGATAAATTTTTACTTACAGTGTGATCTAACAGCCTTAACTGTTATCTACTCATTTCTCAAGGCATGTGAGCAATCCATTTCTCAGTTCAAGTTTTTCCATGCTTACTATGTTCATATCCTCACTTCAAATCATTCCCTTTAGTTCATTTGTCTTTATACATTTTCAGTATTTATAGAATCTAGTATGATAGATATGCTTTCCTTTGATCTAGTTGTCTATTTTTAAGTTGATATTTAGGTGTCAAGATTATCCTTTCATGTTTCTTATCAGACGTTTATTGAATTATTTCTTTTCTCTTTGAGGATGATATTTTTACTTTTAAAGGATGAATCAGACTAGGCTGTATTGTCTTATTCTCTGAAGAGAAGGATTTGGGGGTGTGAGTGGATGAAAAACTCAACATGAGCCACCAGTGTGTGCTTACAGCCCAGAAGGCCAAACTTTCTTTTAGAGGGACTCTGAACGAAAAGAACAGAGATGATGTGAGCAAGCCCAGAAATTTTGTTAAGACAAGTACTTAATTAATGCTGAAAGCTGTCTCCCTGCACACCCAGAGCAAGTGTAGAACTTGTGTTCTCAATTTACTGCACAATTGTTAAGCAATGAATTACAGCATGCAGAAAACTAAGCCTAATTCTTAGATGATTTAAATAGTGCCGCTCTGATCATTTCAGTGGAGTCACCTTCATTTACACCAACAAAAAATAAAAGAGCTATCTACATGATTTTACAATGCAGCAAAGTGTTGTTTACGTTTCATTAATTGTTTTACAGAAGTTTTTTAATCCCTCACTGAAACACAGTGGCCACTATGTGGGTTATATACTGTCTCATAAAGAGAATATAGTCCCCAAAGATATAGTACCTAATAAATAAAACAGCCAAAGTCTGTGAGAAAAAAGGTCCCTGAACAGAAGTTTTGGATAATAGATGAAATGCATGGAAAGATTAATGTCTGCTGTTCTTTTAAGTTGTTCATGAAAGTTTATAATTCATATTGACATGTTCCATTTAGTAGCAGATTGTAACAATATGGCTTATGATAAATTGGTTATTCGATTTAAGGTAATAATGGGTTACACGCATCAGGTTTGATTGTGTATCATTTCTTGTTAAACCACTGGAAAATATTTTTACCTGTGCTTATAGATAGTGTCAAATCATTTGATTTTCCACTTGGAAAAATCACTTACATTTCAGCTGGTCTATTCATTTAATAATAGTGAACATTCTATCAATTAATGCATTTATTTTGCTACAGTCTTATAACATCAAACATTTTTCTGTCCAATGATTTTTCTGTAACTTCCTGAGGCCCAGCACCTATCCCCACACAGTATCATCCCTTATCAAAAAGACTATTTCAGATAAATAGAAGGCCTTCTTATAGTAAAGGTAATTTTTTTGGAGAAGAATAATAGTAACTGAATGATGAATCCCTAAGCCATTTTGTACTTTTGATAATATTCTATCAAAACCAACATTTTGTAATTTATGCAGTATGTTGGCAAAGAAACTCATTGCTGCTACTTGAGCATATAATTGAAAACTGAGTGACACCAATCAATAAATATAGTTTAAATAAATCAAGTGGAGGAAAAAGAAAGCCTATCAGTAAAGTCCAGCATGGATGAATGCATATCTTTGTGGTGGGTCTAACAGAAAGGTGACAGTATTAGTTGAGTTATAAAATAGTGATTTTCATATTTACTAAATAAGGTATAAAACAGCAAAAAGAAATCCATGTCACATAAATAACTTGCACCATATTCAGTGTTTTAATTAAAGTATGTATTTATATGAATCCTTTAGTTTGTTCTAATATTAAAACCTTTTAATTTAGCTGGAAAAATATAGAATTGAGTTTTAAGTATCTTTGACTTTTTATGAGAGATTTTAAAAAGCGATTTCTAACACATGGGCATATGCTCTATGTTTAGCATAACGAAAAGGGAGGAGTAAGAGGTGAAATGGCAGATTCTATGTATGCTGACTCTTGGTTACTTTCCAGTCTGTTAAACAGTTCTTAATTTTTTAAAAAAGAGTTAGAATGAAATATCACTGTGTTAAGTGATTGACAAACACAGGTGAGTAAAATATAGATTGACAGCAAAAGGTTTCTTTCTCTCCTCAAGTCTCTTAGCCTAAGGGAATGTAATGCAAACTACTTCTACTCTTACACTAATTGAGGTAATCCTGAAGCCCATGTGTTCTTATTGCTCAATCAAAAGGCATCAAACACTTCAGTTGTAACACTGATAGGCATTTATTTGCTAATGAGTAGTATGTATGTGTTGTGTACAGGATATTAGCTGCATGCATTTTTTTTTTCTCATCCAAGAATCCTTCCTCCAACTGCACTCCAAAGTTGCCAAGGGTTACACTCAGAACTATTTTTAGTCCAAAAAAATTTTTGCATACTGAAAAAATAATAAAACTGTCGTGATGAGATAGGGTCATCCTCCTTCTGTCCTATCACTTCAGAGTCTTAAGATTCAGATAGTGTTCCTATCCACATGGACCACTCCTGGGACCTTTGTCTGAGGGTAATGTTCTGTCAGAATAGCGGTATGGGCTGCAGGCATTAAGTACAGCAAGTGGTTTTATCTTGTGTACAACAGAAGGGTTATATACCAGAGCTGAATGTAAGATGGATTTAATTAGAAGCCAGAGGGGGACTGAAGGCTTGTGACAGGAATAAATCAATGATTTTGATCATTAGACCTTGTGCAGTTTCTGCTGCTGTAGTGGAAAAATAGTACATGCTTTTTCCTTCAAAATCCTTGGCATGACTGTGATTTACTTCTCAGGTGTGCTGTTACACAGATTTCTTTGGCTTTCACTATCCCCGTTTTGATTTTACTTTAGATTATTACTAAGTAACATGCCCCATAACCTGCAGGCATGTGCTTGGTTTTCATCAAACATTGATGGCAACAGCTAAATGTAGATCCACAGGGAAATTAAATGATAGTTGTGTTATATTTAGATTATGTGACTCTCAGTGTGCTGTATTGATGGTGGACCTCATCCTCATTTGTAACTAGGTTTTTTTTTTTTAATTTCAGGTGAAGGTCTATTCCAATCATTTTAATTTGTCTCAGCATAAACCCATGCTGCTTTTGAATGGCACCATGACAGTGATGACACTGAGTTTAACTGAGGCTAGGGCTTACACTTTGTCCATTGTTTGAAAGTGCAAGATGCTGGCGCCTTCTGTGGGATGTGTGTTAGCTTAGAGGAGGGAAATAAGTTGTGGCTTATTTCTCTCTTATAAAGGTAGCTGTATCCAAGTTGAACTAAGCAGATGTAAAAAACCCTGTCTTTGATCTAAAATGCTAGCTATGAAGTTAGATGCACTTTGAGGGACAAAGCACTTCTGTGTCTCAAACTGCATATGGATAAAAATATACCTGTGTGCTGAAAACAGCATGTGTCCTGTCCCTGTGTGCATTTCTCTGTACAATATCCATTCTCACACCATACACAAACAGCAGATAACAACATTACAGAACCAGTTAACTACTCATAATCCATAGGTGAAATATCAT
>VZTY01003371.1:3788-16442 GCA_013400935.1 Turnix velox
TTTTTTTCAAAAGTTTCATTAATTTTCTACAAAGAAAAGAGAAATCATAATAATTAGCCTAGTACTGTGCACTACAGTGGAAAATTCAGAAGAAAACAAAAGAGGAAAAAAGGAAAAAAATGAAACAAGATATTTTGAGAATGGAGAAATATCCATCAAGATATGTTGAAACAAGATTTGATGAGAAATTAATTCTAACACACAAAGGGAAAATTAGTCAGAAATACAGACATGCAGTAAAATAGAAGATGCTCCTAGTGTGTGAGAAGGAAGAATAAAGAAATATTATATTCTGAAGATGTTTAAATCAGGTAGGAATCAACAACAAAACCTGACAGCCCTGGCAAATACAATATTGGGATGTCTGCACAGGAACATCTCTCTGTGTCACAGGAAGATGATAGTCCTTGAATTGAAGTGATTACACTACAGCACAGGGACTATTCAAAAGCATGTAGACAAATTGGAAAGGACTTCACAGATGTGAAAGACGTGGGGCCAGATGTTGATTAATGAGGGTTGTGCTTATGTTGGCTCACTTTAAAAATTAAATCCATACACACACAGCATAAATACAAACATACAAGGCTCAAAGAATTATTGTTTGCTGAAATACAGGAAAGTACAGTCAAAAGTACATTTGAATTGATTTAAAGATATGACAAACAGTGGGATACCTCTCACAGCAAAACAGTCCCCTGTGTGAGATGAAAGGAGCATTTTCACCTGGGATATTATGAATGTAGATGCAAGGAGGGAAGTTGTCTCACACCCCCATGGTTTTGAGGATATGAGCATTGGAAAATCTTGGATCTGAA
Source organism: Turnix velox (assembly GCA_013400935.1). Classification (NCBI taxonomy): domain Eukaryota; kingdom Metazoa; phylum Chordata; class Aves; order Charadriiformes; family Turnicidae; genus Turnix; species Turnix velox. The sequence goes on from VZTY01003371.1 coordinate 4,607, forward strand.
TTCTACTCAATGCAAGAATGGTATTATCAGTCATAGTCATTGTCAGGGACTTACATTGTTCTCAGATCTGGAATTACTTGTCCAAGACCTGAAATTCCTACTGAATTAAAGGTCAATGGGAAGAAAGCACATTGATTAATTACTATGGAATCAGGTTTTTATATTTATATTCATTTTATCAGCTAATGGCTGCCATGTGAACCCTGATGGACCTGGAATACTGCTACAGAAGTCCACACTGCTGCATGTTATCAGTTGTTATTGTTAAAGCTACTAGCTGTGAGGTTGGTCCTGGCCTGAGGTGATGCTAACAGCAGAGCACAGAAAATTGCTGCATATGTCATGAAAAATTGCTGGACATAACAGATAACAATGTAAAAAGCTCATGGAAGTAAGACAACACAGCAAGGAATGGTGAGATTTCATAGGTACTTTAAAGGGATGTTATGTTAGGAAAACCCAAACATCAGAGATAATTGGATTATGTCTAGAATAGGTCTTAAAGCATAGTCCTGCATTTAACTGCTTCAGCTAAATAAGTAAAAGCCCCCCAAATCTATTCTTAAGACCATACCACATGAGTTGAATCTGCTTCCATGGTCAGAATATCTGGACTGTAGAATATCACAAACTGTAGTCACCAGGAATGAAGTCCATTCCGGTTCCATCAACACTGACATCTACTCACTGCTTTCTGACACATATCAGCATGGAAGATTGAGTCCATTCTCAGTTTCAAAACTTCCTTTGTCTGATTTGCATGCAAGAGTATCAGAAACATTTATGTTTTCCACAAAAAGGTGTTAAGAAGTGCAACTACAGTACTATCAATAGTCATAGCAACAGCAATAAAAATAGAAATAGCAATAGAATTAGTAATAAATCAAAGTGTTAACAATGGGTAATCACATAGAGACAGATATGCAAGAACACAGTAACACAAAGAAAGAATTAAAAGGGTTAAATCACTGAGGCAGTAGAGAACTACATTTGATCATGCTTGTCTTTCATCAGTGTCCATCAACAGTTTAATCTGTAAGGCTAAGCTCCATGCACACATTTGCACCTCACTTAGTTATTATGCTGCTCTGGGAAGTCTGGTTAAGCAGAGTGAGGCTGTCAAAAAAGTTTTTATATGACTGACTGACATTTTTTACCCAGCAGGTCCCATGGGCTATCTAAAGAGCTCTGTTTAGTGCCTGTGGTGTTACATCTTGGTGGGTGAACATGATACAGCCTTGGTGAAATAGAGAAATAGATTAAACCACAGCTTTGGAAACTAAATCTCATTTTTCTGGAAAGAATAATTCTGTCCTGGATTATCCTGGGGAGGATCAGTTGTCCTGGCTTTTATTTCTTTTTCTCTTAAAAAAAAATAATAATGTGCTGAGTTTTTTAACTTCCATCTGAAACCACATCAGAGCTGAGCAGAAGCAACCTTGTTTTTATCAAGACTTGATCTTAAGCAATCAGGGGAGATATCTGGATTACTGATCAGAGCTACTCCATTGCTCAGCATAACACATTTCTCTGTCTTCTATTTTGTAGTTGTTGGCCCTTGTCCAACCTCATCCAGCTTCAAAGTGAACCATCATGAAATGATTCTTTTTACTCTTTCTTTTCCCTTTTCTTTTTTGAAGAAAATATAAACTGTATAAATTTGCAGTAAGAATCAGGGCATAATTTTAGAATTATCTCCACATTCCTGGATCTATATGCTGAAATGGATGCCAATAATGGGTCTAATGCAAAGCCCTTGATATCTGTGAGGATCTTTCCACTGAGTACATTAAGCCTTAAATCAATCCCACTGGAGAAAGGTGCAGTCCTTTGCTTCACACATTTATGCCTAGTCATAGTTTCCTAAATGCTGCCTTTGGTTTAGAAAATATGTGAGAAGTCAGGCTTGAGAGGTGGAGGTTTGTCTGGATGCCATTCTGTTACAGACAAAGCCAGGAAAATCCTGAATGAGCTCCAGGAAGAGAGAAATTTGCCAAGACACTAACTAAAGCAGGAGGTTCCAATTTGTTTGGACACTGTGTAATATGCACATTAGAGCTTCTGAGGGAGCAGGAGAGAAGGAAAAAAACACAAGATACTCTAGGATGAATGAATGAAATATTTACTTTTATCTTTTAAACACTTTGGCTCCATTAAACTCTGAGGCAGATGCCTATGAACACAACACTGACTATGTTGGTGGTCGTGGAGTCATCAGGGTGGTGTAGCTTTTTGAGTATTTTCACAACCTGCTTGTGGAAAGGGAAGGCAGATGCATATATACAGCAAAACAGGAAAGCAACTGACCTGGAGATAATTGAGCTATGGAGCTATATCTGAAAAGTTCATAGATAGGCAATTACAGCTTCATTTTCAGGGTAAATTTTGCCTAAAGTAGACACCATGAAAGCAACATGGATGCAGCATTCTGGGTAGGTAGGGCAGGAATATCTTGAATTCTGAGGCTAGCCCACATTAAAAAACCCTTTTCTTCTAGCCTACTCTACAATCTAAAGAAAGCACCTCAAAGGTCTATTAATCCCTCATAAAATTGGTGTTCTGGATATATAAAGAGCATCTCTCTAAAATCCACTACTTCTCTGTGTAGAAGAAATTTTGATAATGTGCTTAGAATTAGCAGATCAAATTAAAACAGCCAAAACTAGCCCCTGAGACAAGCTCTATTTGACTGTAGCAAGGTATAATTAGCTTGCTGTTTTCTTCCTGTTCTTTTCATATTTTCCTGGAATCATCCTCATATAGGTATTAGAAGTATTTCTACAATACAGCCTCCAAAAATTTGTATTAGCTTTGTTTTGGAAACCAACTTCCTACTGTAAAGGTCTTTCAAAGACATTCATATTGTAAAAAAATCCCTGGTGAGTGCTGTTTGTCACAAATTTACTGGTTTTGGTGAGGTCATAGGAGAGAAAGATATGATGAGAATGGGTTGACTGACCATATTTTGATGTACAAAAGGATGCAATTGATCCATGACTTGATATTTAAACTCCTTGTCATCAAATTCAGTGTTTAGAAATCCGAAGTAATGAAAATGGGGATACAGCCCTGCCAGGTGTATGTAGAATGCTACAAATTACCCATGTGTCACTCCTGGAAAAAGTATGAAGATGCTTGAATTTTGTTTAGCAGTAATTCAATAAGCAGTAAGAGTAGAATGAACTATCAGGAAAGAGCAGGGAGGAGCCTGGGGGGCTGTTAAGTCTGTGAAGTTCTTGAGCACGGAATACTACACCCTCTGTTGCAAAGAAGGTGTCTACTAATGTCAGATAAGTATAGGAAAAAACAGCAAGGATGAGCAAAGGTTAAAAAAAATGGCAAAAAATATTAATTCAGTGATTTTTCTCAATGTAAGTGATGGGTTTGAGACACTTTGTGTCTTGTGTTTTTATATTGGAAACATTTCCTTTCAGAGGCTTCAAGACAGCTTGTGTGAATCCACATTTGGAAAGCTACAGTGCAAAGCAGTAAAAAGTTATGACTGATCACTTGAGGTTTTACAATATCAGGTAATCTCCTGAAAGCATTATTGTTGCATGACTCTTACTGAATCTCCAAAACATCCAATGTTCTTAATGATCATAGAATCATCTGGGATGGAAGAGAAGAAGCCACAGGAAGACAAAGCAAGATATCAGGGAATAAGATTTTTAAGTCTTAAAAATTGAGTTGGAATGAGGAATAATGAGACCACAAAATTAAGAAATTAAGACTGGAACATAAGGAAAGGGAGAAGGGGCATGGGAATAAATAAATAGGAAATGGAACTTGTATTAAAAGCCTGAGTCTTACAGCAATAAAAATTAGTATAGCCCAGAGATTACTCAATTAGACAAGCAAGGAAAAGGCCAGTGCAGAGGTCCATGTCAGGAAGCTGTAATGAGACCTATGAAGAGATGAGACTAATTTGAGCCCATTCAATCAACTCATCAGTATCTCTTGGTGAACATGGAAAGATCAAATACTCAAAGGGCTGGAGCAACTGCCTTATGAAGACAAGCTGAAGGAGTTGGGGTTGTTCAGCCTGGAGAAGAGAAGGCTCAGGAGGGACCTCATAGTAACTTATCAATACCTGAGGGGGTCCTACAGAAAGGCAGGGGTAGGACATTTAATGAGATATGTGATGGGAGGACCAGAAATAATGGATGTAAACTGGAAGGGGGGAGATTCAGGCTGGATATAAGAAAGAAATTCTTTACAGTGAGGGTGGTGAAACACTGGAACAGGTTGCCCAGAGAGGTTGTGGATGCTCCCTCTCTGGAGGTGTTTAAGGCCGGACTGGATGAGGCACTGAGCAGCCTGATGTAGTGGGAGGTGTCCCTGCCCATGGCAGAGGGGCTGGAACTCGATGATCTTTAAGGTCCCTTCCAACCCAAACTATTCTACGATTCTATGATCTCCAAAACTTAAGTTTTTAATTTTGGTTCCAAAAGAAGATTTGACAACTTTAAACAGTAAAGCATTTATTTTCTTCACTACCTTAGAAAGGAAAAAGTCAAAGGGATGCTGAAGGAAAGTTGGTCAGTAGGAAAACAGAGTAATTTGGCAGAAACTGCAAGTAGAAAGGGTCAAATTGATAAACCTCTAAGGGAACCCAGGCAGTAACAGGCCACTAAATTATGAATGGAGAAAGGGAGGCAAATGTTATGTTAAAGAAACTGAACTTCCTGTGCTTTTAAGTTGTGGTCATGGCAAAATCTGGACTTACTAAATAGGTTGGATTTGCCTTGTAGGGTTCCAAGACATAAATAAAATGACACATGTAACATGCCACTCTGAAATGTGAAATTGTTGTAGAATGAGAATTTGAACAATGAGAAACAGCTTCCACTTCCACTTGAAATTTCCTGTTTAAAAAGGCCTCGAGATTTGCTTTACTTTTGTCTTCTTTGACTGTTACACCAAAATAGGCCAAAGATTCACAATCTAATTTTCTTGTTTCATAATTTTGGCAGCTTCATATATGCAAAAATTTGTAAAGTAGGGTGAGGGAAGAATTATACATTAAGATTATACATTAAGATCAATATCATCATTTAATGGACCAAAAGAATTTTCCCCTGATGACATCAAAGAAGCAGATCTTCAAAGAGAAGGAGAATTCCTATATGTAGTAAAACTGACGAAATCCTAATTCTTAGCTCACAGAGCCTGGCACAGTCCAGTAGCTTTATGCTAATTTGAAATAGTGAGAGATTGGCCATTGATTTCACTCCCTCTTTGCAGCTTTCTGTTCTTCAAGAATTACAGAAAACTACATTACTGCTGAAAAATACATAAATTCCTACTGAAGTAAGCATTTTGTGACATTTAAGTAAGCTGGTGGAAGTTCTCTAACTTTTAATATAATAAAAATTACTGGCTGTTCCACTTTTGCCATCCATAAATCTCAGACTACCCTTCTGGAGGGTAGTATCATTGCCTTTTGATAAATGATGAAACTAAGGTGATATAAAATAAAGCAAGCTACCCAAGATCTCTTCCCAAAAAAACCATCACCTTCTGCTGCTTCTACAACTGGAGAATCATACCAGAAAAAAATACAAGGCTAAAGCTGTGAGAGTACTCTGAAACCTTTCTATCTGTAGAATCATTTTGAGTTTTTTGACAGCTTTATGATGAAGGAAGAAGATTACATGTGCAAGTTTGGACTGAGAGCAAAGACTCTGCTGCTCCAGGTTCTCTAGAATCAACAAGTTAGTCTGGATTTCAGCCACATTCACAGGAAAGAAATAGGTTTAATGGGTGCTACTGAAGGAGGAGGAGGGTAAAGATAAGATACACTGCTCCTAAAATGTACTAACCTGCTCTGTTTGCTTTTTCTCTCTTAAATCTGAGCTTTGATTTTCTTGATGCAACTGGTTTGCGGCAAGAGCACAGCAACTTTATCAGAGGACCAGAGAAGCTTAGTAACAAGTCACTATAGAAATATTTATTACCTATTGGTAACTGCTAGTAATTGCTGAAAAAACAACACAAAAGACAAAAGACAAAAGTTGCTTTTTCTGGAGCAACTTACTATGATGTAATTCCCTAAGCACCTCCACTAGGAGACAGTAGTAAAAACTTAGGAAGTTCTCCCTGTTAACATTCTTTCCTTCTCTCTTTAAAACAGCTGAAAAAAAAAATAGCAGGGTGCACCCATAAATTTTCTACAAAACACAATCAGTTGTTTCAGGTGGCCACAGCAATGCAGGGCATCTCAGAAAGTCTTGTAATCTGCAAATGTGCCATAATTTTTTCACACTCTGTTGTCAATCCTTTCATAATTACCTGTTTAAAGGTATTAATATATAAATGGACATGATTCTGCAACTTCTTTGGATGTCAAGGTGATAGAAAAGCTTCTGATGGAACAATGCTGAACCTCAGGTTTGGGTAGCATTCATTCAATATTTGAGAAAGCTCTAAACAATTCCGTACAACTTTTGCAACAGCAAAGAGTAAAATTTCAGTTTAGGCTTTGGGAGCTGTTGTGAGCCAATACCAGAGCTCACCACTGTCAAAGGGGAAGCCTCATGGCCTCCAACCCACAATTATTTAATAGGAAGTTTTTTTAATATGATATCTGATGGGAGGACCAGAAACAATGGATGTAAATTGGAAGGGGGGAGATTCAGGCTTGACATAAAGAAATTCTTTACAGTGAGGGTGGGGAAATACTGGAACAGGTTGCCCAGAGAGGCTGTGGATGCCCCCTCAATCTCTTGAGGTGTTTAAGGCCAGGCTGGACAAGGCACTGAGCAGCCTGATGTAGTGGGAGGTGTCCCTGCCTATGGCAGGGGGGTTGGAACTCGATGATCTTTAAGGTCCCTTCCAACCCAAACTATTCTATGATTCTCTTTCAAACCCTGTTCAGCACATGGGGAGCAAAGGCACCTCCAGATTTCAGCACTCTCAGCCTTGCAGATTAGCCAAGATCTTAGTGAAATAGCAGCTGCAGAAACTGATCTGCTACCCCTCATAGGTAAACTGCAGTCCTAAGAAGGGTTTAATTACCAACTCTCCTCCCTTTTCCACTCCCCCCACTGCACATTTTGCAATTCCCAACTCATCTGGCTAGTTTCAAATCCATATTTACACCAACTGGTTGGTTTTGTTCTGTTAACTCACAGACCATTTAAACCATCTGGTTTTCCTCTGCCATGTCCTAGACCTCTGACCTCAGCAATCTCTGCATTTGAAGTTTATCCATGTCTGAAGCAACTGCTTTTAGAGGTGACAAAACCAATTGTCCCTTGCTGGTGTGGTCCTGCTCCCAGGTCATGCAACATTGTGGCATGATATCTGTGCATCTTCCCTCTCCCACCTCCTGCTCCACTTGAGCCAGGACCACAGAATCCCTGCTGTACATGATGCAGTGTTAGTGAATATCCACATTTTGACACCACAAAAAGAATCTTAACTTTCAGCACCATTTATTTCCCCCACACTATTTGTCTAACTCCAAACATGTAATCTTTTTTCCAGAAACAGTCTTACAATCGAGCATGCCTGGGTTTGATTTCTAGGGATACTTACTAAAATTCTTCTGTGACACCATCTCAGGCCCTCACCCAGAAACCTGGGAAAATAAATTACTCTGTCTGGGTGCTCAGAATAAGAAGTACTTTCTCATTTAAAAGCCATAAGTTTGCATGGAGGAAGTTAAATGAGAAGAGTTTTATCGGTGGGGGAGAGAGGGGTCTAAAATATTGTCTTGGGAAACCTTGATGATTAACAAAAGGTGAGACTATTGTCCCAAAGGCCAAATCCTGGCCCTGAACTCTTCCTACAGCAGCAAGAGGCAGCCAAGGTTAAGGGTACCTTCTTCCCCTTTTCAGCTCACACAAATCATTATCCAGGCTCAAAAACTAATCTGAGGGCAGTTTAATTCTCCTGGCTCAAGTCAAAGGTGCTCTGTTTGTAGCAATGTGTGGCCTGTATAAGATCCTCAAGGATAGAAGATTGCATCATAGGTAGCTTGGGAGCAGTTAGGCATTGGGACTTGTTGTTCTGGAAATATAGAATCATCTAATCATAAAATAGTTCAGGCTGGAAGGGACCTTAAAGATCATCGAGTTACAACCCCCCTGCCATAGGCAGGGAAACATTCCATTAGATCAAGCTGCTCAGTGCCTTGTCCAGTCTGGCCTTAAACACCTCCAGGGATTGAGGGGGCTTCCACGACCTCTCTGGGCAACCACTTCTTGTGTTTCACCACCCTCACTGGAAAGAATTTCTTTCTTATATCCAGCCTGAATCTACCCCCTTCCAGTTTACATCCATTATTTCTAGTCCTCCCATCACATATCTTATTAAAAGTCCTACCTCTGCCTTTCTGTANGCCTCCTCTGGACCTGCTCCAACAGCTCAATGTCCTTCTTATGTTGAGGACTCCAGAACTGGACACAGTAACTCCAGGTGGGGTCTCACCAGAGCTGAGTAGAGGGGCAAAATCACCTCTCTTGACCTGCTGGTCACACTCCTCTTGATGTAACGCAGGATTTGGTTGCCCTTCTTGGCTGCGAGTGCACACTGCTGGCTCATGTTGAGCAATCTGCTCCCCAACATCCCAATTTTCCTCCTTTATAATTTGCATCTTTCTTCCTAAGAATTCATAAATTCTGAAAAAAAAAAACCTACATGAATTTGCTGGACATGAATGTACTCATTCAGTGTGTAAACCTGCAATTCTGGTACTGATAGAAAGAGCTTGATCTAACATACACAGAGTAACTTGCATGGAATTAGTCATGTAGGCATCTCCACCATTGTTTTCACGAAATGATCATCAAGACTTGAAGGCTGGTCCCACCCTCTTAAGGATTGTGAAGTTTCTACTGAGTTTTTCTACTCATCTCTAATAAAAAGAGACAAAGTGTCAATGAAATCCCCAGGCTGACAACTGGCTCAATCATTCTCTGGACATCTCACTGAGCATCTTCCAGCTGACCAGTAGTCTCCTCTTTCCTGACCATTTCAACCAGATCTGTTTCCTCTTCTTTAAAAAAAGAAAACAAACTAACAGCAAACCATGAGGATGATCAGAGGGCTGGAGCACCTCCCTTATGAGGACAGGTAGAAGGAGTTGGGGTTGTCCAGCTTGGAGAAGAGAAAGCACATGGAGGACCTCATAGTAGCTTCTCAGCGCCTGAAGGGGGCTACACAAAGGCTGGGCTAGGACTTTTTTATAGGGTACATGATGGCAGGACTAGGAGTAATGGATGAAAATTGGAAGAGAGGAGGTTTAGGCTGGAAAGAAGAAAGAAGTTCTTTGCTGGGAGCATGGTGAGACACTGGAACATGTTGGTCAGAGGTTGTAGTGGGTGAAACCTGGTCTCCCTGCCCATGGTAGGGGGGTTGGAACTAGATGATCTTCAAGGTATCTTCCAACCCAAACCATTCTATGATTTTATGAGATATTTTTAGAGAGAAATCAGAGGCATCTCATGGGAAATACTGACTGATATCAGGATTTTTTGAACAAAACACTTGAATGATTCAAGTGAGATCATTGATGAGATCCAGGCTGTTACCTAAAAATCATTTCACTAAAGGAAAGATATGCATCCAGACACTAAAAGTATTTTTTTCTTTCTTTATTATATTTATTCTGCCTTTATTTTCCTAAAGATGGCATTTTTTACATAGTCTAACTCGGGTAAATCTCAATATAATTGTATGTGAAGGAAAAACCCCTTCTAGTAAAAGCAGCTTGCTTTTACTGAAAATCAAAGGAATTTCACCAAAAAGAAAAAAAGTGAGAATATCTCCATGCAAGGTCACAGTTACCTAAATAAATCACAGCCAGCGTCACGCTCCAGACTGTATTTATATTTTGAGCCAGGGAACATCTGTTTAATAGTGGGTGGTCATGTAACAGTTTTATAGACATCAGAGGCATCCTAGCACTCTTGGAGATGTTAGGAAGAGACTTATCCTGAAGTCAGTGAGTAGTAGAGGTGTAAATGGGTGCAGAAACAGGCACATCATTCTGGAAGTTTCTTTTCCCAGAAGCCAAATAAAACTGTGTGTGAGGAACTACATCAAAAAAGATGCAATTCCCAGGAAAATTCTTATTTAAAATACAAAGGACAAGCCAGAACCCCATGGCAGTTCCCCATGGCTGGACAAGGCACTGAGCAGCCTGATCTAGTGGGAGGTGTCCCTGCCTATGGCAGAGGAGTTGGAAATCGATGATCTTTAAGGTCCCTTCCACCCCAAACTATTCTACGATTCTAACAGTAATAAGTAATATCTGCATAAATATATGAGATAGTCTCAAAATGAATATGTCAACATCTTCAAATGGTACCAGAGTACTATTTCCCAGTGAAACCAATGGCTGTATGAAGAGAGCAGGCATAGACCCTATCAGGTTTTAACTGTACTTCACACATCTCTGTCACCTTGGCCAAGAATTAGCATAGAAAATGAATCATAGAATTATTTGGGGTGGAAGGGACCTTAAAGATCATCTAGTTCCAATCCCCCTGCATGGGCAGAGACACCTCCCACCAGATCAGATTGCTTTATTCCTCATCCAGCCTGGCCTTAAGCACCTCCACAACCTCTCAGGGAAACCTATATAGTTTTGAATGTGGAGCTAAGTGAGAGCTCAGCCACTATCAGAGATAAACTGTATCATTCTCCTCCGTCTATTGACCACACATGGCTGTCATCAGCCTACAAATGGGCTGTAGACCCAAGTACCATTGGACAAGTTTACTTCTCTTTGGCCTGAAGTCAGTTGTCAGTGCACTCACCCCGATCATTTCCACAGAATTGAGAACATCACCTTCTGTATCAAGCATGCTGAGGGGGATGCCACAGGAAATGGAAGAAGAGGTCATTGTTAAACACCTCCTTCTGTGTATTTGAGGTCTATTATATGGCAGATACATGTCTTCTTTCATTTAGATTCTTTCCCTGATATTGTACATCTACTCAATTTCAGAAGGTGAGAGAAGGCAGGTGGAGGGCAGAAATCATCGCTGTAACAGAGCTGCCTTTCACTCTAAAATATTTCCATTGAAACTCTCTTCTGGAATATAAATACCCTGATCCTTGATCTTGTCCTTTCTCTTCCTGGAGGAATCAAATCCAGCTCTGCCTTCTGTCAAAGTCTATTTGGGCATTTCTCATTAAAATGCCTTTGAATAAATTGTCTGTCATAAACATGAAAAGAGATGTTTCCCATCACTGTTGCCTCAGGTGAATGTTTTGTCTACCAGGAAAAAGAGTGTAGATCTCCCATGCTAAAAATGAGGCAGGGAATCCATTTCTATGTCATTAAAAGTGAAGTCATTGAAAGTATTTAATTCCAGCAAGCCTCTTGCTATTAGCTGGACTGTAGGGTTATCCATTAAAATATATAGTGTTGAACACCTCCAGAGAGGGGGCATCCACAACCTCCCTGGGCAACCTGTTCCAGTATTTCACCACCCTCACTGTAAAGAATTTCTTTCTTATGTCTAGTCTAAATCTATCCCCCTCTAATTTATATCCATTGTTTCTAGTCCTCCCATCCAATATTATGTTAAAAATTCCTTCCGCTGCCTTTCTGTAGGACCCTCTCAGGTACTGATAAGTTACTATGAGGTCCCCTCTGAGCCTTCTCTTCTCCAGGCTGAACAACCCCAACTCCTTCAGCCTGTCCTCATAGGGCAGTTGCTCCAACCCTTTGACCATCTTCGTGGCCCTTCTCTGGACCCTCTCCAATAGCTCAATGTCCTTCCTGTGTTGAGGGCTCCAGAACTGGATGCAATATTCCAGGTGGGGTCTCACCAGTGCCGAGTAGAGGGGTAAAATCACCTCTCTTGACCTGCTGGTC
>VZTY01003371.1:23070-58715 GCA_013400935.1 Turnix velox
TTTTATTAATATAAATTATTATTCTAGGCTTGTTCAGAACTGCTAAGGCAAATCTACTGTAGACCTAGTTAGCATTGCTCATGTTATTTACATTAAATTCACACTATTTACACCAGTCCTTGAGTTTTACTTCCCCAAGTCTTAGTTGCTTGTGTGAGTTTAGAAATTAATGTAATTTGGTTTTCATTCTTCTTATATTAAGTAAGAATCAACTTTTGATTGATGCATGAGCTGTTACTTCAGAGGGTATTTTAGGTACTGCCATGGAAACTAAGCCTTTGATCTTGAAAGCTTATGTCCATTGATAATTAGGTTTTGGTAGTGAATGTCTGACACATACTTTTTAAATCATGTTTAATACCATGTAGGTCAGATTTAAAGATAAACCAATATTTTAGGAATCTGGTTACAATAAAAAGCATCTTACAGCTGTCTATATTAAAACTAAATTGCCTCAAGTGAAAAAAAATTTTTTTCAGAATTTCTAGTGCATTCAAAAAATTATTGCATTTTGTGTCATGCTGCTTTTTATGAGAATGGAAGTCTTGAAATACTTTAAAAATATTCTTTTTGCTTATTTCAATCAGTGGTATCACAGTAAAAAAGGTGTTGATTTGTTGATTTTTTGGTAATTTTATTTATAACATATGGACTTGTGGATGGTCACAAAAAGTGCTTGTGATGAAATAATGCTGTCATTCTGACCTATCATCTTGATATTCCAGTAGCAGTTTGTCACTTTTTTCTCTCATAATTTCTTGTAGGTTAGCCTTCATTAGAGGTGAGCAGCTTGCATACTGATGGTGGAAGATAAAAATTTGCAGGAATAATGGAATTAAAACTGCAGAAAGAAATAGAAAAATCATGCTTCTCTAGGAACAAGTTGTCTATCACCTTTCTCTTCCTATGAAGCACTGGGGTGCAAATGTTATTAAAACAAGCAGCAAAGGAGTACATTTGAAAAGCAACATGCCTCTGTCCTTGTTCTAAAAATGGGAGTCCACTTGAAATGATTAATAGGAAAGGCTTTCTGGGGGTTTTTTTACTGCTATTCTTTAAAGAGCGATAAAGATATATGAACCCCATGATAAGCACAAATCCCATGCACAATGACTAGGAGTTTGATTCAGTAGCTTATACCCCCGTGTAAAACCTCAATAAACAGTGCTAAGGAAACCATGAATCAAAATAATTTATTTTGCATTATTCTTTTTTCCTTTAAATTTAGGATTGAGAAAAAGATTCAACTAGACTAAACAATAGGATTGTTTTGTGTTTGTTCCAGATCTTATTTTGAATTTGCTATGTTAAATTCAACTCAGGTGTTGTCTCACTTTCTTCCCTGGGATTAACAGCAGGGCTCAATTTTTATTTTGAGCTATTTGAAAGTAAAACCAGCTATGAATTCTAACAACTTTGAAACCTGTAAAACAGGGACAAATTGGCCAACAATTCTGCACACAGGAAGGGTTGAGGTCAAAAAATGTGTTTGTTAAATTTCTAAGGTTGTGCTAGAGTTTAAATGTTCCACGAGTGTAAACCAGCCTTTGAAATATCTCAACAACATACTACAAATGTGTCTTACCTGTGCAATAACATTAGTGTTCCCTCAAAATTCACACTGGAGAAAATTAAAGAAACATGGGTGGTAGAAAGTAATGCAATTTCTGTTGGAAGAATTTTTACCTCAGTAAAATTTCTCTCAGTGCAAATAGGCACTTTCATCTGGAGAACCAATAGGTGCTATAATTTTAGCAAGGTAATTTTTAAATCATAGCATTCACAAAACCATAGATTTTCCCTTCAGTGTTGTGGCAATGTGAGAAAAAACCTGTCAAGAACTGCTCTGTCAGGGCTCCTTATGTATCCACAAAGACACTGTGCATCAGCAAGCTCTGATGGTCCAGGGATCAGTGTTTCAATGTCTTCAAAAGCCAAATTTCCCTAAGTTGATGTGTGGACATTTGGGGTTTTCTGAGATATATCAGGCAAAGCCCTGTGAGTTATCTCATGGAATTACTTGTGGTTTCTCAGTCCCTTCACTTGTCCTGTTACAAAAAACTCCCTTCAAGTGACTTTACTTGGCAGCTGTTTTAACTGACTAAGGAAAAAAATATTTAATGACATGCCAAGTGAGCCTCTCTTTTATCACCACAATTATTCCCTTCACACCAGGTTTTAAGGCACATTAACAGGGTTTTGTGGGAAAGCAGGCACGGCTGATGCCCATCCTGTATTGGATGTGTGAAAAAACAGATAACTGCTGTCTCCAGAGAGAAAATTCTGCCAAAACTCACATGGACTTCCATATTGCTTGGATTTAGCATAGGGTTTTGATTTAGCACCTTTACAAAGAGTTAAATATATATACACTTGCATTCATAAAATAATATGTCAATCATATTTCAAATTATTAGATTTAAGATCTTGAAGGCTACAGATTATTTACTGTTAGCATTTACCATTATTTTCATGAGCAATCACAAATTTGATGAGGGATGACAACACTCATTTGCAACAATTAGTACAATCTCAGAGAAAGTAATGTTTTATGAACCCAATAATCTCAAGTGTTTTGGATTTGTTTGGGTTTAAACATGCCAGTGGCTACTTGTCAAACTTAATTTGTGAATCAAAATTGTTTTTTCAGTTCTCCACCTGCAAAACAAGTGTTCAAAATTTGTAAACTTCTTTATGGATATATTTTTTTGGCCTTGAGATATGGTGGAAGGAGTCCAAGGCAATTTTTTTACAACTGAATTCTAAAGTCTTGAAAAATAGAGTTTGTAATGAAAATGCAGGCACAGATTTAATTATTGCAGCATGAATGATTTTATTATACACTAACCACAGTGTCTATACATCCAAAGTACATGCTTTAGTGTTCTAATATTTCATTTAAGAAAAAAGCAATTACTTAGCAGATGTAGAGAGCTAAGCACAAATGGGCTAAACCAATACCTTTATGATGTCTGAAAACCTATATGGAATGTTATTACCACATAAAAGGGTTTATACTTTAGAAGACTCAAAGGTACAGAGAACCAGCTAAAGCAATAAACTGCTCTGGTGTACTTAATTAAAAAGCTTCAAGTTACTGAAGTCAATTGGAAAACAGAAGGTTTGATTCTTTAAGGTAATTTTGTCCTCTTCTGTGAAGTGCTTATCAAGTGTTAAAGAATTAAAATGCCTTCCCAGCAATTTAAATAGAGAATAATTTGCTTTTCTTCTATTGAAGGCAATTCTTTATGCTGTCAACCTAGACACACGCAATAAAATGGGCAATGTGGATGCAATTGTGTGACATGGTTTGGTTTAATTTACCTTTAATTAAGTGGAATTGCAGAATAAGCTGAGAAACCAGTATTGAGACATTTCATAATATAATTTCTATGCTGATCTCTTCACAAAAAGATAGAAATCTTTCCAAAGAGAAGCAGAGGGCATTGCTAGAATGCATTTTCAGTTTATAAGCATTTCAGAGTGGGTTTTGACTTTGCAATGTACACCAGAAAAACCATGAAAAAAGAATACATTCCTGTGAGTTATGTTTCCATTCTGTTTTATTTTAGTGCTGTTGTGTCTGACTAATTTCAGAAAGTGAGGAGGGTTTTTTTTTACTCCTTAAAATGTTGCCACAACTTCCCTGCCCATGGCAGAGGGGTTGGAATTAGATGATCTTTAAGGCTCCTTACAACTCAAAAAATTCTGTGATTCTAAATTCAGAATTCCTCTTCTTTGGAAAGTTTGTAGTTTGCACTTTCCCAACAGGTGAGTGTGAAAACCATATGGCTGAACAGAGACCCTTGCAGATTCCTTTTCCTTGAGCCGGGTCTACATTATCTTTGGCATGGTTTATTCTGGGAGATGATAATAGCCAAGAGCAGGCAGAGAACAGCAGTGCCCTGGGCTCTACTCCCAGGACACATTCTGGAGCCAAATGCCACGAGGTGGGTGATTTGGGCTTTCCAAACCATGTCCTTGCTGTGCTCTTGGAACATCCACCTGGAGGTTGCTGCTGACTCCCCAGATACTATGTACAACGTCCAGCACAGCATAAAGACACTGATCAGAAGCAAGAAATCTGCTTCAACCATAAAATATTAGGAATTACTGCTCTATTTGTGTATCTGATGTCTGGGTTTGAAGTTCTGCCCTGTTTTATTACCTATGAATATAAAAATAAGAATGGTATTTGTCACCAGAGCTAAGGAAAATTCATGCTGAAGTCCTTCCTGGTTCCAGAATGTTTCTTGTCTAGAAAGAAGTTCAGAGCAGGTAGATTACTAATTGTGTAGAGGGAAGGGGAAGAACCTTGTGAGAGTCAATTTTAAACTGTTTAACCAAATTAGGGGTTATAGGACTTCATTCACTCTGAGTTCTTTCCTATTTCTGGTCTGATAGTTACATATAATAAAAACATCTGATAATAAAATCAAAGTAGCTACGACAGTAATTATCATTTCTGAATTTACATTATTTTCATTTTTCTAACTCCAGTTCCAAATACTAATTTTATAATGTTATTGCTCACATATTTTATAATTCTTTTTTTTTTCTAAAATATGTGGTGTTCTTTACAGATACTTGTCCCAGATTAATTTCTCTGTATACTCACCAAGATTATGTAAGAACCTCCACCAGATGATTCATTTTTAGGATACTATTGCCCTTTTTACTTCCACTGAAAGACCAGTAGTAACTATAGAAGGACTCTGGAGCACTGATTTCAAGTTTTGCATTGCCAGTATTAGGTTTTTAATGATACACATGATAAATCAGGATCTAAATATAAGTCTTATGTTACAAATCATATTGTCTATCTCTTTCTCATTCTCTCAAATTGTTTGAAAGTCTGAGCTCCAGAACTGGAAACAACATCCAATGGTAGCAGCTACACTAAGGGAAAAAACCACAGGATTAATTTAATTTCAGTAATGCACATTTCTTTTCTTGGTTTGGATTGCCTTTCTCTTCTTTTTAAGACAATGAAAAGCAGTAATCCTATCACTTACACTCATTCTAGAGGTGTGGCTTGATTGGTTTTCGTGTGACTCACATTTTATATCAGCTCATGTAAATTAGAATCAGGCCCTGTATATGTAAAATTTTAGCTCTCACTAAGTTCATATTTCATTTTGTCCTAACCTTTTGCTTTCCTTAACTGTATTTTGCCCATACTACATAATGCAACATAATCTTTCAATCAATCTTCAGGTTAGTTTCATGAGCGAATATTATATTTCTCCCGCATGATATATATTAGGTGAAATCAAATATTGTAAGATCCTGTTTAGTTCACATTCAAAATGAAGGTCTACAAAACAATTTTGAAATCTAACAAGGATGGTGAATAAATTCATAAATAACTCCTTTGTTATTATCAGAACACTGGAATGCAAACCAGCAATAGGGCAAATTGGCAAATACAGAATGGATACTACACACACTATAAAGCAGCAGAGGAGGGAAGAATATGGTGAAATCAAGAGAGGAATATGACCTTCACATGGAAGTTACCTGCTTTTCAGACTGGTACACTTAACAGTTGTTACTGTTTCACTGTGGTCACACATTTTAAGAAGTTATGGGCACAGAAAAATAAGTAATACTTATTAGTAACAACAAATATTTTAAAAAAACTAAAAATTTTAATAGTGTGTCAGTCTAATATTTCACTTTCTAATGATTGCAGACAATGCAGGAGCAGATCAGTAATAAATGATGAATCCACCCTTCTGCTCTACTAATGTGTCTTTCCTGTAGAGGCTGACTGCTGGGATCAGCAAAGACATCAAACCCCTGGCATGTTTACTAGCAAAAAATGAGCCAAACATAAGAAGGATGAAAAGAGATAGAAACAGGACCAATTAGTCATCCCATTGATAAAATTACATATGACACAAAGAGAGCTAATGATGTCCTTGCTCTCAATTCAGATTTTATTAGTTTAGGAGTCCTTGGAGGTAGCCTAAATTATGTGTATTATGTTTAGTTTTATGGGATTTTTCACCCTGTTTGTGTTATGGCCTCATGGTCTGGATCCTCAGCTGGTACAAATAAGAGTTGTTGTTACCTTGAGTAGGACAGCATTTTACCCAGTGGAGGACCAGGCACCCCAGCTGGATTTGCTGGCTGACTAGCCAGGTCCTTGGATATAGCTTTTGGTTTGTGCTTTTTTTTTTAATTTTTATTTTTCTTTTAACATATGAAAGCACTTAGGACTTAATCTCACGGTGTATCTCTGTATCTATTTAGAAAAGTGAACACTACCATACAATTACCATGGTGGAAAAAGGAAAACTAAAATCTCAGTCTCTGTAAAAAGTATTAAAAACAGAGTGGGGAAGAAAGTTCTTTTATTCTGAAACACTGTAAATGTGCTCTGTACTGAAGCCTTGGTCTCCCAATTTCCAGATCCTGGAACTAGTTAAAGTTCACCACAGATCTTCATTTAGCATGTGCCATTTCCATACTAACAGAACCATGGACATGGTAGGGGATGGTATGTATTGACATCTTGCAGTGGTGTGAAGTGGATCCCTTTTATTGTGTCTGTAGCACAGCACATGGTATGAGGAATAATAGGTCTCAGCTGGCACTTTAGTAATATTAGTTATAATTACACCCCTAGAAGATGCATCAAAAGAACATTATTATTATGGTGGGATTAATCATTTTGCTTCTGCAATATGCTGGAATCAGTGTCACTTGCTGACATCCCCCTTGTGGCACTCATGGCATGTGCAGTGCCAACTTCGGGAGACATTTTTCAGTGTTTTGCTTTCTCCTCATCATTTCAAGGCTGGCTGCAGATCCTGCTGTAAATACAATAACCCAACTTGCATTAATGACAGGATTATTAATATCCCTGTGCGTCTTGCCTCTCTGCTACATCAGTTCTTCAGAAATTTGAATTTCTATGCTCAACTTACTTTTGAAATAGAAGTGTGATATGAATCCCATTTTAGAGGGACCCTTTATCAGCAATGTAGTCTTCTAAGTGATTTACATGGTTCAAAATGTACACCTACAGGGTATTTTCAGAAGGCAATTTCTCTAACATGGAATAATTTATAAATTTTGGAAGGCATTTGTTAAATTTCAGAAGTAATCTAGAGAAATATGAAGGCAAAATTATCAATAAGCAATGTGGAAGGTAATCACTAATGGTGAATTGCTAAATGGAGGACAGTCAAGTGTCAAATAGCAAGTAAGGGACAGCTCTCCATGTCCAAATTTGTGCACATTATAGAGGACATAGTGGTCAGTCATGGAAGAGACCAGCTGTGAAGCAATGACACATTAAATTTTAAATCAGATAAGGTTTAATATCCTCCACTGATTCATAGCCCCTGTGGTATTTAATGGTATATCTTAGGGCAAGAGAATAAACTGAAGAAGTATGAGGATTAGAATGATAAAATGAGATTAATTAAGCAGAAGATTGCATTAATAGAAAGGGATAGAATAGAATGATGCCTTTAGTTGGTCAAATTTCTTCATAACAAAGAAGGAAAAGTAGGAAGTTCATGAGGAATTTTCTTGTGCTTTTTGCTGTTGGATACAAATCTCTTAACTTTTTACTTCTATCTTTGGTCAAAACATCTCTGAAATTCCATAGAACAAGTTTTTCCATGGAATCCAGTGACTTTTGGATGAGAATCTTTCAACATAAGCTCTGGATCAGGTAGAATGACATCAGACACCTTCTTGCAGGATGTGTTCATAGATGAGGAGCAGTATTTTAAGCTTTAGTTGCAATAATGTAAATTGCCAGCTCTTTTATAAAAGTAGAAAGACATGGGGAAAAAATCTTCAACAAGTATACATAAAGAAGTGATATATACAGCGACAAAAAGTGTGAGCATCCACTGTCAATCCTCTCCCTTCTTTGAAGTGTTTCATTTCTGACTCATTACATACTTTTGCAATGGAGCAAGTACAATTTATTTGCTTTAAAGAGACAAGGTTAGGTGCTGTGAGTGGTACCATGCCATTTTTAACACCTGTTGAGAGTTTTTTCTAGCTGATCACAAAGAAGGTATTTTCTGCAGATGCTGTTTTCTGAAAAATTGCTAACATAATCCTTTCATAATAGCAGCAGCTGTAATAATACCATTAATAACCACTTGACTGCTTAATCAACATTCATTGGTTAGCAGTGGTTTTTCCTAATATTTTTAAGATGATTTTGCACAGAGGCTGGCAGGAAATTTTTGACAGAGCTTTTTATTGTGTGAGGAAAATGCTGGCTTCTCACAGGTATCTTTGATAGGAGTGTGCCACCACTGATGATAAGCACAACCCTCCAGCAAAGGATAGGATGGGTGGCTGTGTGGGGTATAAGTATAGAGACAAAGTCATCAGAGTTCCTTGGACACTCAAATTATCTTTTTAGGTGGGAAATTTTCCTGCTGAAATTCATGCTTTTCAGGCACAAGGACAGGAGGTCATTTTCTTCCTACCAGAGGAAGGTCTCTGGAGTACAGTCTCCTTTGGGTGAAGGAGTCCATACTGAGGTCCCCACAGCTGAGGCTGTCGAGTGAACAAAAAATTCTTAGCTTAATCTACTGAACCAGAAGGAGAGATATTTGATGGCTGAGTTGCACATTTGAACTCTGATCTTAATTTAAATTGTTTTGGTGTATTTGATTTTCTCCACAATTTTCATTATTTTGGAATGGATTTCCTCTTTCTTTTCTTTTTTCTTTTTTTTTATTTTTTGTTTGTTTATTTGGTTTTTTTTCCAAAGCATCCTGCTGTGGAAAGGGAGAAATATAGAGACAAAGAAACATTTTCTCATTTGCTGTAATAAAGCTTGCTTTAAGAAAAAAAGATGGCAACACAGGTAAAGAAATCTTCCATCAAAACCAGAGGACACAGCTGTACACAGAGACAATTTATTCTGAATTTGGCTCTGGATGGGTTTTTTTCAGGGAATTTAAAGCTTTTGGCCAGAAACACAGTGAAATGAAATCACTGAACAAATATCACAACAACTCTTTGATTTGCTTCTGAGTGTTACTATCTGTGATGGTTTCTTCCAATAGTTTATGTTAGATTTTGGATCCTCCCACTCTTTATCTCTCTCCCTTGAGATTTTCCTTCAACCAGTACTATTTCTATTGCAATTCTTGCCAAACCCAGTACCAGTCTGGTGAGCAGGGACTACCTTAAAGATCATCTAATTCCAACACCCCTGACATGGGCAGGGACACCTCCCACTAGACAGGTTGCTCATGCCTTAAACACCTCCAGGGAGAGAGCATCCACAGCCTCTCTGGGCAACCTGTTCCAGTGTCTCACAACCCTCACAGTAAAGAACTTCTTATATCCAGCATTACTCCTTTTAACAATTTTGTTAAAGAATTGTTACTTTGTGTCTCATGGTGAAAAAATACAAAACCTTTGTAAAGATAAATAAACATGATGTGATTTATCCTCTTCTGCTGCACTGGAACTTCACAACAGAACCTGGAAGAATTGCAAATGTTTAACAGGAAACAATCAGCTAAATGTAGGAGAAGGTCTATTTAGCAATTACAATGTGTAATGATTAATCCTTGTGCTAATAGGAAGATTATAAAAAACTCTAGTCAGTAGAAGGAAGACTATTTAATCTTTTTTCTGTGCATGATGAGCACAATCAACATCAGTAACTCTCAAATACCACTGTACTCCCATTGATCAGTAGAAATATTTATATCCCCGGTGCTGAGAAGACAGCTTAGACTCATTGAGAAGGTCACCCCTTGCCCTTAATGGGCAGAACATAGGCTGAGATAATAAAGAGGAGAAGAGAAAAATTAAAGCAAAAATAAGATACTCAAAGAAAAACAATGGATGCAAAGGCAATCTCCCCATCATCCTATGGATGCTCAGCCACAACTCCCCACCTCCCCAGCTTCTGTTACTGGACACACCACTGTATGTAGTAGCCTGATGTAGTGGGAAGTGTCCCTGCCTAGGGCAGAGGTGTTGGATCTCGACCTAAACTGTTCTATGATTCTATGTTGTGGAGGAATACCCCTTTGCTCAGTTGGAGTTAGCTGTCCCCATCCTTGTGTACCTCCAGACTAGTCACTGGCAGTGAAGTGTGAGAAACCAGCCTTGATGCTATCATTCAGCAACAGCTGAAACCTCAGTGTGCTATCAGCATCCTTTTTGGCCATAAGTCCAGAGAAGAGCACCATAGGAGCTGTTGTGAAGAAAGTTAATTCTATTCCAGCTAAAATCAGCATAATCACTTAAAAGCTGCAGGGAGATCAGAGGGGGTTTTATTTCAGAAGTAAGTCTTCAAAACATGGACCTTTGGGCAGACATGCACATCATTTCTTGTGTCACTCAGAATACCAAGAAAATTATTGTAGTCAATTCTTCTGCTCTTCAATTGAAAATATTTTTCATTACACAAGGAGAGTTTGGTAAGATGAATTTTCTTCATGGCAGAACTTTTATGGCAAAATCAAAAATAGCATTTTCTCTAGTCAGATATCATTAATTTTGGGTGAATATTACACTATATTCACACACCTGTTAACACATGTAGTTTGGGACAATCGCAGATGCAGATTTTTTTTTTCTCAAAGTTTGTTAAAACCTCCTTGGATTTACAGTTTTTGTTGCCATTGAGAAACTTTTTTTCTTAATTCAAGTATTTTACTATATTTCACATCCTGGCACTGGATACTAAACAACCTAAAATTTCAATTGAGACTCAAGATGATGAACTTATAAACAACAGCTAGAAAGAGGCATGAAGATATTTTACATAAAATTTTTGAAATTTAAATATTGATATGCATTTGAGATTTCATAATTATTCATTCTTAGAACTTGCATTCTCGTACTAAGAATATCTATCATTTTTTTAGTATAAGCAGTCACAGATCAGTTGTTAATGTCTAATTAAAACCATAGTCATGAAGAAGTTCCCTGAAATGCTCCTTTGGGGATGCCAGTGCATCTTTTTAAGGCTTGTGATTCTTTCTGCTGTTTCTGAAATGAAGATAGCTGAGTCACTGTAAATGCTAATTTCTGCAATGAGATTGCCTCATGCAGTGCCATTCCCTCAGGAGTGAAGAACTGACAGTGCTGCAAATGCACCAGTTCACTTAGAAGGACCTGAACTAGCATTAACCTGTTCCTTTCTTTTGCTGCTGTTCTAACTAATTTTTCGTCTGCTCACTCCATTCACTTCCTGAATTCTGCCTCATGCACCTTCTTTGTCTCTTTCTATTTTATTTTGGCTTTACTGGGCAATATTTTCCAGTTTTCTTGTTGTTGTGGCTCATAGTTTGCCTAAAAACTCAGTTCTGGCTTTCTTACATCAGTCATCCATTCTGATGCTTGCCAAATATTTCTGAAACCATCTTTACAACCTCTACTACTTACAGCCTCATGCTGGTATGCTGTAAAATGCCTTGTGATCACATTTTCTTGTCAGATGATGAATAAGATGGTTAATCTCTTCCTTTTGCATCAAGGATATTGGTCATAATAAAAAAGACTACTACTTTGGTGGTGGAAAATGTATGTTTTTACAATATTTACCATGGTAGCAGAGATAGGAAGGAACATGTGATGGAAAACAAAGTACTTTCTTTCAGTTACTCTAAGAAGATTATCACTACAAGACTGTGGGATATCACTTCAGCCTCAGGTGTTGATTTTGCCTCTTTAAATTCCTCAGAATATCCTTATTCTCCCTTCCATGTTTTGTGTTCTTCCATATTAATTGCTTACACTGACAAGCATTTGCTACATTTCACCTCAGAGATGTATTCAGTGCTTGATGAAGTGGTCCCTTACTTTAAATCTCTTGGAATAAGAGGCAACACATGAAGATATGTAGAATTAAACTCATTTTATTCCAATCTACTTGTAAAAACTGAAAGAAATATAAATATGAACAATAAGTTAAAGATAATGGAATTTTGATAGCAAGAGAAATTAGAAAAAATGCTAAATTGTTTAATTCCCAAAAAACATCCATCCATCCATCCATCCCTTGATTTTTAATTTTCATTTGGTGACTCATTCATCAAATGTTGAGGTCAGCAAATCATGTTAACATAAAGCAAAATTTCCTAATGATCACCAGTTGCATGTAAAGTATCAATGTTTTGCTTATTGTATACGACACAGAAGGAGGAAGTAACACAACCTGCATTTTATTACATGAATCAGATGCAAAGGGTTTTCAAAACTCCAAATTCAACTGAAAGCAGCTGTTGGGAAAATATCATTACATTATACCTTAAGCTACAAAAGCCAATTTAATGGTGACATTTTATTTTATTCAGATGGTCCCTTCTTTTATTCTGTCGTACCCAGGAAAGCCTGTGGAAATTGTATCTGAATGAAATCACCAGAAGGTGAAGGGCCCATGACTAAAAACATTCTTTAAAGATTATTCAAGGGTTACAGTCAAATGGAATAGCAGCACTAACGAGAGCAAAGGTCTCCATAGCTACAGGAAGTAATATTACAACGTTTAGCAGTACCTATAAGAAAATACAGTCTTGTTACTAGATTTGGTTAAATGTCAACTGAGTGCTGTACAAAACCATTAGCTACTATAGCGAACACAGGCATTTAGAAAGGGAGCATGCAATTCCTCCAGATATACAGTGGTGGTTGCAGGTGGAAGTGCCTCACACCCCATTCACTTCAAATTCTAGTTGTTGCACCAGCTTAATTGATTTGAGTGAATATTTTTGATCTGTTGCTCATCTTAGAGGCTAATATAGTCATCCTGCATGGCATTTGAGCAAAACCATTCTAGTTTTTCCATTAACCGAGAGGACCAGAAACAATGGATGTAAATTGGAAGGGGGTAGATTCAGACTTGACGTAAGAAAGAAATTCTTTACAGTGAGGGTGGTGAAACACTGGAAGAGGTTGCCCAGAGAGGTGCTGGATGCCCCCTCTTCTGGAGGTGTTCAAGGCCAGGCTGGACAAGACACTGAGCAGCCTGATGTAGTGGGAGGTGTCCCTGCCTATTGCAGGGGGGCTGGAACTCGATGATATTTAAGGTCCCTTCCAACCCAAACTATTCTATGATTCTATGATTCTAACTTCAGGAGATATAATAAAAACATGAGAGCCTGTGCCAGTGCCATGGGCTCATGACTGTGATCAACATAAAATAGAAAGAGACTAAGAAGGTGCAAGAGGCAGAATACAGATAGTGAAGGGAGTGAGCAGATGAAAAATATCACTTCAAGAAGAGTGTGAGCATAAAATGCATCTGCCCACTGGCACCACCTTTGACTTCTGGACCGCAGTTGCACCTCATTCTCCTGTCTAGAGCCCTCAAAAAAAGCTTTTCTAGCATAAAACTGTGGTTATTACCTTCTTTAGCTTGTTTAGACTTCTCACTTTCACACCACTCTTTGAGGGTCAGCCCAATTTAATTTCTTTTTACATGCAATAGAAGTACTGCTGCTTTCAGCTTGCTGACAGATATCTTCACTTGGTGCCCTGCTGAACTTGGTATGAGAAATGGTGAATGCCACCTAATCAGCTATTGAGATCAGTAAAGATGAAAGTATGAAATGAAATTAATCTTCCTTTCAAGTTAAGAAAGCAAATCCTCATTAATTTCAAGAACTAAGCTCAAAGGAATTAAAAAGAACAAGGAAACTACATATACAGCTCCTTTAGGAAAAAAAAATAGGGAAACTGATGGACAAACATATTTGCATACCTACATCTTGGCTAATATACCAGGTTCAGTAATGCTACAGGTCTGAGGAGTTATTTTAATAATTATATAATTCTCTATTGTGTATATTGATTATTTGAGGCATTTCCAAAATATTCAAGAATATAATAGTCTCAGTAAAATGAAGATAGGTGACAGCTTGGCAGGAAGTCATCATAACTGCACCTAACCATGATCAGAACTAAATATACATATATACACATGTATATCTATGTTTATAAGAGTATATATATTTATAAAAATCTAATTTCTCAGTTTTATTCGTTTTCACTTTACTCACATTTTATTTTGAATAAAATGTAAGTTTAGAATTATGTGTTAATTTACAATGCAAACAAAATTATTTGGTTTTCATCCAAATTAAACCACCTGAAAATTGTTATTAAACCTTGGGATACATTTCAGGTCCTTTCTAATTCCCCCAAAATAACAAAGAAGATCTTGTTAAACCATCTGCTATTCTTTGTAATGTTCATAAAGTTTCCATGCACCTTGAAGCTACTAATTCACTTCATAATTTCAGATTAATGGAACAAATGTTTTCTCACAGTTTAAATAACCAGGCATTAAGGATTTAAGAAGTAATTTGGTATTTTCAGTGATGTCCTCACAAATAGCTACCCAGTGTGGAGCTATTACTTTCATATGTAGTTTACAATAAACTTGGAAGTTACTGTACATTTGTTATGTGTCTGAATAATCCAAACTTAAAATCAGGTATGTTTTCCAGGTCATAAATGAATCAGACAAAAGACATCTTTACCCATTGTCACAAAAACCTGTCCAAACAAAATCATACCAGTAGCTTAAGTATTCAAACACAAAAGATTCTGAGAAAGTTCGGGGTAGTCTGTGCTGTCAAAGAAATTCCTTGCAAAGGGGACAGCCTTGTTTATTCTGAATAGAAATAATGCTGAAGTAGGAGAATTCAAAAATCCCCACTGATCCAACTTTTGTCTTTGCAGTTAGAAGTTCATGGAAGTGTTGTTTGAGCTGATGGAGAGATTAGAAGTATGGAACCATTGCTGAAATTCTGCAACTGTTATGAGGCATAAACATTAGGAAACTAATTGATTTTTCCCAACTGAATTGTATATGATGTGCAATATTTAAGTTGGCAAGACTTAAATAGGTTGGTCAATTTGAAATATATCATAAAACAATTTCTTCAAATTATTTTTTTTCACCTTTTCCCATAAGGCATTTACATAGTTAGTGTGGTTTTCTTTGTTATTTTAGACTATTCTTTGCCTGCCTACGAAATACAAAATCATATTTCTTGGTGCATAAGTGATTGATTCATGCATCTGTTCCAACAGCTGTTTTAATGCATAAAGGATGAAGTGAAATAAAAAATCAAACCAGGAATTTGTTTGCTTTTATGCTTCAAAATGCATGCTTATGTTGAAAAAAATATGGCAATATTTTACTGTGTTAAACTAATTTGTTTACAGAAATACTGATCTGCATCCTTACCGCAAATGATGCATATTTGCAAAACATGTAAGTAATGTGCATCTTTCCAAAGAAACCTCTTTCAGGTTCCATTTATAAGAACTTATGAAAAATTCTAATGCAGTAGTATCTGCAATGTGCATTTACCACTGTTAGGTCCCAGTTTTGCATTTAAGCATTGAGGTTAGGAAGTGAGAAAAATAAGAGCAAAATCTACTAAAAGTGAATTTTCAGACTATTCTGCTAGATTGTGAGCAGGTTTCTGATTCAACATTTCTCCATGCAGTAAGGATTTTTTGCCATTTTCATTCTTTTTTTCAGGCTGTCAGGCACATTACATTGCATGTATAATTTTCAGCCCAAGTAATTTACATTTGATGACATTCCTGGTATGCTGTAAAGCCTACTTTTCTTTGAAGCATTTACAAAAGGTTGTGAATTGTTAGAAGGGCAAACAATTAAGTTTTAATTTGTCTAATTTGCTGCTTTCTGGTTGTAATGAAAGCTATGGTTTTACATAAAACATGCTGAGTAGCTTTTATGTTCAGAAAGTGTGTCTAGTTGCTTGGCTAGAAAGGTTTTCCTGTTACAGCTACTTAAAAGCATATTTTAAAATATTATCTCTAATTAACCTCAGTATGGAAAGAATTCTATCTGGAAGGATGAAGAATAGGTTGCACAGTGTGTCTGTTTAGAAAAGACAGGGCAAATTTTAGGTTTTAATAATTTGGTGACAAATTCTGAATCACTGTATCCAAGAAAAGAAACTGAACTGCTGAACTGAACCAGGCAAACCCTCTCAGTCAGCAATCCAGCTGCCAACAAGAAACAGAAGCAAGACTACCATGGTATGGAAGATATTCCACTCTGTAAGTAGAAGTCTGTACCACTTCAGAACCTGTGCAAGGCATGTTTAGTCTGCTCCATTCACTGTGACAGAAGCATAAACAGTTACATCTGATACATACTCCAAGTAATTTCTAGATCTTAAAAAATAGTTTCTAAGAAGCTCAAATAAGCAGGTTAACACAGGGTGTGAAGAATATAGCTTGGCAATTCTCTTCTCCATCACATGAAAAAGATAGTGGATGTTGGAAGCTGAATGTAACCTATAGTTTTTGCCACCTTTTATTCATCTGCTACAACCCCATCAAGTATCCAAATGGAGCTTAAAATTCTTTGAACACCCTCCTGAAAACTGCTGTCTCCTAAGAAATAGTGATAGCTAGCAGGACTCTGCTACTCTGGAACCAGGACAAACTAAAAGAGATTTTCTCCTCTTCTGTTGTTAAAGGGCAGATGTGCTACATACCTGATATAGAAATGATGCAGGATTTTATTTCTTCCATGTAGGGAAATCTTTTCCCTGACATTTAATGGAACAAATACAGCTTCAAATGCTCTATGCTGGTTTGGCATGTCATCTGGCCTGTATTTGATAATTCCTCTAGAAATCAGGGAAGCATTCAGGTTTTTAGAGGTTGCTGGGAATTTTTTTCTACAATAAGGGTGGGAGTTCTTCCCTTGAACACTTCTAGCTGTTCTCAGCATAGAACCAATTTGACTGGAGTCAAAATCAGACCAAGAAACTTAAAGAAATGAAGCTTGCAAATAGCTGTCCAAAGTACCATTTCTCCTTGCACATTTATCTTACTCAATTTGTGGGGCCTTGGGTTAATTGGAAGAGCAAAAAATTTTGTTAAACAAGGTTTGGTAAAGTAGATCTGTGTCCTTCTCAGATTTAAAAGTCATTGGTTCTACTCCCTGGTAAAGCATAAAAGAACTATTCAGCTCTTGGTATAATCATTTCATCTCACCATTGACATCCAAGCAATTTGAGCACAGCAACAAGTCAACCTTTGGTGATGAAACACTAATGAATCCTTGAAAGGATTGTTGATGTAATGCTATGCCAATTGGGTAGTGAAATCTTTCTTTTATGTTTTCTATTTATAAACTTGCTGATAGACATAATACTTCTTTAGCTTCATTAGGAATCTGAGGCATTTTCTGAATTTTGATTTTGGAGCTTATTGTTCATTTTAACTGGCAAAACATTTCCTAGTGGCAGTTGTGGAAATGGAAAAGGTTTGATACAAAAATGAGTAACACTGGTTTTAATTATAAATGATAAATTACACAAGCAAACAATAATCACAATGAATCACTTCCTCTTACCACAAAGATGTCCCCATTTACATGATAAGATTTTAAGCAGAATACTTAGGGGGTAAAAAAAAAGCCATATTAGGAGTTCTGATATTAGAAATTCAGTCATTTTCAGCATACAGCTATTCTAACATCAGTGAGAACTGCACACATATAACAGTGGAGGCTGTAACAATATGCAAGGAATAATAATACTACTTCCAAAATATTTACACAATTAAAACCCACTGATTGATTGATTTTTCAGCCTCAGTCAACTGTTGAGCTTTGGACATTTGGAGGAATCAGGACTGTTTTAAAAAATTAGCATCCAGACTGCTTCCAAAAATACATGACAAGTTATGAAATAACAGTTATGAAAACAAAATATAAATTAAAACCAGGATATTTGTTCAACAAATGCCCAAACTGGCTTGAGATTTTGAAAGGTTTTGTGTGTGAAAGATCATGCCATTTGGAACAATTTATGAAAAAAAAAATTATAAACCATAACCAAGGAAAAAAGTTCAAGAATTGCATAAGAATTTCCAGTCATATTTTCAACATTATTAAAGTGATGATTATTTGATTCTGTGATGCAAGATGGCAGGACTAGGAGTAATGGATGAAAATTGGAAGAGGGGAGGTTTAGGCTGGATATAAGAAAGATTTTCTCTGCGTGAGGGTGGTGAAACACTGAAACAGGTTGCCCAGAGAAGCTGTAGATTCCCCCTTCCTTGAGGTGTTTAAGGCCAGGTTGGATGAGGCATTGAGCAACCTGGTTTAGTGGGAGGTGTCCCTGTCTATAGCAGGGGGGTTGGAACTAGATAATCTTCAAGGTCCCTTCCAACCCAAACCATTCTAAAATTGATACAAAGACAGGGTGAAACAATTGGACACACCACTCAGTCTTTTGTAGTTCAAAAAATTTCATCCCCTTTGGCAGTTGAGAAGTCACTTGGGAGGGCACAGAAGTGGACACCATAAAACAATATACTGCATCCTTTCACATTCATAAATCTATTCCTGTCCTTGTCCTGCAAAGACTCTCTTCTTATGTGTGATCATCTTTCCAGTCAGAAAACATTTATCTTTTTTTAACAACATGTTTGCCTTTCTCTTCAAGTCTCTATTTTTCTGTCTTCGTTAAAAAAAAAAAGGAACATTTTAATTGGATTCAAAAGTCTGCATGTGTAGATTGATTTAATATGGTACATTTCACTCCATGGAAAATATGCTTACAAGGGAGAAAAGATCTTCAAACTTTTTCTGTTTGTTTTCCTTAAATCAAAACAAGACATCTTAAATTACAGATGAAGTAAGGTGCCTCCAAAAATCACATGTAATCTGTATACCATTAAGAATCTGTGTTTAAAATTACTTCTAAAGAGTGAGGCTGTAGGTTTTGGGATTTTTAACAAAGTTCAATGAAACATTAATGAATTCCAGCATTGTGATTTCTCATTGTAACATGTGGCATGTAAAAACAAGGAACTTTTGATGACTGAGAAAACTGTCTGATTCTTCTCTGAACTTTGATACAGACCCAATCTAGAATCAGCCCAGAAAAGAATGGTTTTTAATCTCTAAGAGGTACGACTGTATTCAGCAGTAGCAAAAAAAGGGAAAATTACTCTTTTATTGAAAAGAGGTTCATAAAAAAGTAAGATACAGGGCTTATATATATCCTCTGCACTAACAGAGGATTGCTGTTGTTAGTGCCTGGGGTTCTGACCACTGCCTCAGGCCAGTTTTCCTAATAAATCCATTGGTGTCTATTTTCAAATATTTACTTCTCTTCCATACAGTATAGTATATTTTAAGCATAATTTATTTAATTTATGGTGTATCTCAGATTACATCATCCCACAATGCCTATTTAAATATCCAATAAGTTATATTGCCATATACATCCTCTGGGACAAATTCTCCTCTGGTCTATATGTCAAGCCAAATCTTGCATGGAGAAGTCTATGTGGAAGTCAATTAAGCGACAATCATTTATGATGCTTAATTTTAACATTAAATTCTAAGCAGGGACCATAATTTTTCAAATGTGTACAGACACACTATGATTAGAAGGCCTCAGGTGATCAGGATTCATTGTAGAAGTTACTGAAACACATATACATATTCATAGAACAGAGCAAGAAGGATTTTTCTCAGTGAGTTTCATATGCAGTGAGAAATTAACTTAATTTGGATAGTATGAAATCACAGCCAAACACACAAGTTTTTCCCCTTCTTCATCCTAAAAAACTGTTGTATTTATGCAGTGTTAGTCAAATAAATGCTCAGCTATTTAAAACAAAATAAATAACCAAGCAAACCTACAAATTGTCTGAATATCCTTTAGCTCCAGCAACCTGTTATATAGTTCCAGCTTTGTGGTTGTTAGTTCAGCATGACAAAGTGTCTATACATGTTCCTCCTCCACTAACATCAATAGGAGAAGGGAAATATGTGACAGTTGCTAAAGATTTACTTCCGAAATTACTTCTTATTTGCTTGCACAAATGGTCAAAGAGAGTGATGAGTGACCTCTTGCTCAAAGTTCAAGCAAGTTACGAAAGGCAAAGAAAAATGGCATTACTGGTCACTGGCAGGTGAACTCCCCATTTGTCAATCCAGCTTCATTGAAAAAGCAGGTAGTGGCCTTGCTAATTCCACTGAGAAAATTCCACATCAGCTTTGGTCCACAACATCCACACTTTGATTTATAACTGCTCCAGAAATGAGTAATAAGCCTTGTATATTCTCTAGAGTTAGTATCCTTATCAGTCAATTGATCATCATAAACTATTGCTGAACTGTAGGTCATGGTAATGATAAAGAGAGATGAAATAGTAAAATTGTGAAAAAACAGTGAAATAATTAAATAGGGAAATAATGAAAGAACACAGTGAGGGCTAATACTTTGTATCTGAATTATAGAAATTAGTTAAGTCTCAAAGTATCAAATCCCTCTGCAACAAAAAAGGCAAACTAAGAGAAATCTATCAAATTCAACAGATTCCTTATTCTAATCTAAAATCCAGATTTTCAGAATAATTAGGAAAGCTATTACAAATTGATACAATTTGAATTTTACTCAGATAACTGGCAAAGTCATGCACATCACTGACTGCTATGGTGTAGCAAGGTGGGAGGAAAGAATCAGTCTATTCCTACTGCTGATTATTACAAACCATTCAGTTCTTCCATCCATTCTGAGTTCAGTCAATACCTCCTTTCTTCTTTCATCAGTTTTACACAGTATGAAATTAAAAGCTATGAGGACACACCTCAAGGGTAGAACAGATTCAAGAATAGTTCCCTCTTAGCTTTCTTTTAGTCCATTAATGTCACATGTCCAGGCAAGCTGTCCATTCTTGGCTGGCAAAGTTTGCACAGGTATCCTGAAACTCTCAGACTTTCTTCCTCACTTCATTACTTATGTCATCAGACCTACAGTTCTTTCATCTGCAGTGACATATGTTAAAACAAGGAGTTTAAATGGCACTGTGTCCAGGTGTGGAGCCCTCAGTACAAAAAAGACATAGAGATTTTGGAAAGGGTCCAGAGGGCCACGAAGATGATCAGGGGGCTGGAGCACCGCCCCTATGGGGATAGGCTGAGGGAGTTAGGCTTGTTCAGCCTGGAGAGGAGAAGGCTGCGGGGTGACCTCATTGCAGCCTTTCAATACCTGAAGGGAACCTACACCCAGGAAGGGAGTAAACTCTTTGAAAGGGCTGACAACAGCAGGACTAGGGGAAATGGATCCAAGTTGAAGGAGGGAAGATTTAGGTTGGATGTTAGGGGGAAGTTATTTACTAGGAGAGTGGTTAGGTCCTGGAACAGGCTGCCGAGGGAGGTTGTGGATGCCCCGTCCTTGGAGGTGTTCAAGGCCAGGTTGGACGGGGCCCTGGGCAACCTGATCGAGTAAATGTGTTTGTTTGGTGGCCCTGCTAGGCAGGGGGGTTGGAACTACATGATCCTTGAGGTCCCTTCCAACCCGGGTCATTCTGTGATTCTGTGAACAATATTGGAACAAACAAAGCTTCATGTAGAGGTTGTGATTCTAATACAACAGGAGAGAGGTGACAGTATCTAAATGACATTGGTGCATTTTATGTCTCCTTTTAGTCCCTAGCTCCATTTCCTCCACTGGGACTTGCAAATTCCCAGTGTTTCAGTTTTCCTCAGCTGCCTGACCTTTTGTACTGCCTATGGAAAGGTGAAGAGAAGTCGTGGTGCTACGCAATGCCAAAGTATCCTCACTTATCTTGGCTTTGATAGTCCCACAATAAGGGGCATGCCCTTGTCACTTGATGCAATGGGTGGGGAAGGGAGGTTGTCAGGACTGGTTGTGGCTGTGCCTCAACTGCCTGCACGCCTTGGAGCTACAAAGCAAGAACTGGTGACCCAGGAAAATATGTCATGTATTTACTGCAGGAATCAATGTGAAACAACAGGGCTCAAGAAGTTACAATGATTAGCAGTTTTATCCCAGAACAATCACGTGTTAGTGTTCACTAATCTGCCCCAAAACAGATAAATTTGTCTAGACATTAAGTATGTCTAATGTTTTAATATTAATTAGTGAAAAAAAAATATTAATTGTAATGTTAAATTTTACTTTTTCCTCTTACTCCACTAACTTGTAATTTTTTTTTCAATACAGTCCAATCTTTATCAGTCCTTAGGTAGTAGATGCCTTTTTAATTTCTGATTGTGCCATTTCAAACTAAATTTAATTTTTACTTATTTTTAAGAAAAATCTGAAAAAATATAAAAATGATCAGATTTTGTTAAAGCTGTAACTTCTAAAAATGCATTTTCACACTAATCTCAGGTCACCTCAGTAATATGCATCTTCATTTGATAGCTATAATTTAAATCTTCTTTGTGGTTAACCTCTGATAACCTTTTTGGCCTCTATTTAGAACCTCATATCAGACCTATTCACTTTTCTAAATATACCCAAATCCATGTCTCTATTTTTGTCTATGACACAGCCTAGTCTTTCAAGCTCTATATGTATATCAAATACATATATATGCACATACATCTATATATCAGATATTTAAAACTGGAAGAATTTTTGCTTTTCTGATGGCATATAATGCACAACTGGAAAAGAAGCTGCAGAAAAATTAAGGAGAATACACAGAAAATCAATTATTTATATTTAAAATCAACAAATATAAAATAATGTCAAACGTATTAATCTAAATAATTTTGATATATGTGTGGATATTTTTATATTTCTAAAGCTTATCTAGCCCTCTGAGTTTAAAATTAAAGACTGATAAGAAGAGAAATTAATCTTTTTTTGAACTCAGTTGAATTTGAATATTGGATTGAAAACTGGCTCTAATGCCACCAAAGCTGCATAAATTTCCCCTCTCTGTAATATTTGGAGTATTTCTGTCCTTTCTCCATGACTGAAAGTTTTACTATTTGGTTTTTTCTACAAACTAGCTTTTCACACACATACCCCTGACTTCTCCCATAACTGACTTACCTGACCACAGCCTTATGTCTTGGTTTCTGGGGTGATCTTATCACCACCCATCAAACCACTGATCTAAGACTATCTGAGATCACTACTCAAGGTGGTATATCCATGAGAAGCATCACAGCACTTACTTAGGAAGAAAACTCTTGAGTTGTGAGAGTAGAATGATGAGTCAAGCACCAGCCTGATGTTATTAATATAGTATGGAGCTGCTACAGTAGGTTATTCATATCTTCATGCTACTCTGATGTTTCTAAATAAATGTAGCCTTGTGGTTCAAGAAATTCTGGGGCGAAGCAGGTGACTCAGACAGATGTCCCGACTCACACTCTAGAAGTAGGTTGTTCCTCTCCTCCACACATCTGGCTATTTCCAGCTGTCCTCCAAAGATCTCAACCAACACTCAGTGAAGTTAAAATGGAGTACTCCACTGGTATCTGTGGGCTGTGGGTCAGTTCCAAAATTAATAAATTTGGTTTTCAGCATTTGTGTTGCATGAATCCTTATTAAAAACACACTCCCGTCTTTCTTTATTTCTCTTCTCTCCCATGCATTTATCTGTTGTGTTTTCTCTCTGTTGACACAATAGTGGCTGAGGTTGATTAGTGCTGTGCATTCTACAAATAGATCACTACAAGCACAGAAATGTAGATCTTTGAGATAACACTGGCAGCTTTCTGGCTCTAGTCACATCCACAAAGATAGAGTGATATTTGCATACTCCAATTTTTGTTTGTACCAAAAAGTGTATAGAGTGAGAAATCTTTATTCTCATGTATTCTGAAATAACACTCTGTTGATTGCTTTAAGAAGGATAATTCACTCTCTTGTTGTTTGGTAATCCAAAAAAGCCAGTCACAATCTTGCTTGAAGTTTACCAAGAGCTTACTTCCAGCCATTTAGAAGATTCATTGTGTTCTTATTTCATGCTGCATTTGTTAGGTACATACCATACCATAAATCACCTGGAACAGAAACAATACCACGTGGTGAACTGAAAATCTTCAAAATTAACTGTTCCTAAATGAACTGCAGGCCATGGTTTATATCCTGGGGGGAAAAAAATTGAACATTTCTGCATAAGGGAAAGCATGAAAATTTCCTGGCCATTTCATGAATAGACAAAAAAAGGAAGGATACTAGAAAAGCCAACTTTCCAAGCTTTTTCCCAGCTCAAGGTTCTCAGATTGATAATATCTGTTACATTGTCTGAGTAAATAACATTAAGAAAAAAGATTGTGCGTGGACTGAAAAATAAACTTGCTTCACTCTACTTTCATAAGGGTTTGATCATCCATCCTGTTTACAAATAGCTCTGCTAATCATTGCAATCTGAGAATTTGGTGACGTTTTAGTGTAAATAGTTTATGAGCCTAAGCTTTCCTTTAGACCTGGCTCTTATAAACATTCTCCCTAATTACCTTTCAAGAGTTCCTGTATCTTCTGATTAATGTCTAGAAGCTTACACACCAGTTGTTTCAAACCCAATGACAAATAAAGAGAAAATTATAGCATACATCCTAGTGTCACAGAAATTCACATATTCTTGTCTAAAAGGGACTTGAGCACATGCTCAGTTTACAGACATACTTTTTTTTAGCTTCAGTTCAAGTTAAGCAGGTGCTTAAGTGAAGAATAATGATGTTTTTCTGGATCCCAGAGCTGCTGGTTGACCAAAAAAGAGGTATCTCCATTGTAACATTGTTTAAATATAAGAGAGATCTATTACTGTGCCCCAGACAAGCCAAACAAGACGTAATCAGGAAGAACATCATAAGCAGGAAGAACATCACAGCAGTTGATACTGTTGATCCAGATGATTTTTGATGGCATATTTAGGTAGACAGGAAAGTAGAAACAAAATAAATGATAAAGTTTTGAGGGCAAAATACGACAAAGAGCACAAGAAA
This sequence comes from Turnix velox, assembly GCA_013400935.1. Taxonomy (NCBI): domain Eukaryota; kingdom Metazoa; phylum Chordata; class Aves; order Charadriiformes; family Turnicidae; genus Turnix; species Turnix velox. The sequence goes on from VZTY01003371.1 coordinate 47,816, forward strand.
TAGGGAATGAAGCTAGTAAGGACAGGAGTTAGAGCAAATGGCTAGGCAAAAACTGAAATACAATTATTCCCAATACAGTGGACCTAATGAAGTTAACTGCAGCCTTGCACTGAAAGTTTTAAGTTTGATAAAAGTACAGCATTTCTTGATCCTCTGAAGACAGGATATTTCTTCCCAATAAAACCCGTTCCTCTTAACCACAGTTACACCATTGCCACAGCAAAGAGAAAATATAGCCTGAATCTCACTTTCTGTGGGTGTTTTTAAGGCTACACTTTGCAAACTACAATTTACTTTTCTGAAAATTGCATTGTCTCTGTACATCTTAAGGAATAATGTTGTGTTGTTTATTTCATTCTACTAAGACTTCCAAAACTACTGTAAATTCAGCTTGAGGTATCTGTTTTGACTTAAGTAAAATTGTGAAAATATCTATCTTGTCCAACCTAACTCTAGTTTAAAACTAATTGAAATCCTCTTCAAGTGGTTTATTTTCTTCCTTTCTCCTTTGATAGCTTTAAAGCTGCAAATAACAGAAGTTTCATCTAAGGCATCAAGCTCCATAGTAATAAGTTTATCTTTCAGCATAATGGAATGCTTCCAGGATTTTTTAAACTCATCAGTTGAAGAAACAACCTCAAAGACATCTTTGTGGTTTCTATTAAAAGAGACTCAGGTCATCTTCTACAGTGGTGAAGACCTTTTAGTGAAGGACCTAGAGCCTGTCCTGCTTTAACTCTAGTGCTGACAATCCTAAATATCTCCTCAAGTGTTATTCTAGATGTACTTTGTAAGCCCTCATGGAAACATCAAACTAGTATTTAAAAAAAACCATCACTGAAATCAAACACATTCTTAAAGTATAATACAGAGAATTTATTTTATTAGCCAAATGGTTGCCAGATAAATGGAAAAGGAGCATAGATTGCATTACATCAGCAGTCATGGCCATGAGTAAGATGCCATGTTAATGCAATATGCAGAAGTTTGTAGCATCATTCAGAGTTCAACAGAAATGTTTTTCACTTACTGTTCTGCAGTCAGGCAAATTTGCTTGTAAATCACTAAGCTATTACCACATTTACTCTAACCCCTATTCTGAACAAGAACGTGCCTGTAATTATCAAGACCAAAGCCATAATGCTTTCTGCAGACTTTATTTTCTAAACAAAGGAGTAAAAAAAAAAAATCAAAAATAAATAGGATTAATTCATGGTATAATTGAAAACACATGGTATGATATGGAAATTATTCCAGTTATTTGTGGTTGAACCCACTTGGAGGAGCAAGAGCCATGTCTGTTTAAAGCCAGATACTACATTAGCATGAAAGAGTGGGAATGGAAGTCCCATATGTGCTTAGATTAATAAAGAGTTTCCTAATACTTTTATGTCTGGTGTATGGAAGCATATATGGGAAATACAGTATGTGAGTTGTCCTTATTGATGGCTTAATAATAAAACAAACAGGGAAAAAATTTCAAATCATTCATTTACCCTTTAAAGCACTGATGGCAATGTCATGCAAGAGTGGTTTTACATCGGATGTGACTAAATGGAGAAACTGCATATTGCAGATTAATCATCACCTATGTTGATATCACAGAATTTTGCTTCCCTTAATAAAACCAATTCAGGTTTAAGTGACACTGCACACTAAAGTTATTAATAGCCTTTTTCCTGAATTGACTACATTTATGTGTAAATATTAACATTGGAGTATTTTTTATTTATATTAGATTCTTTTCTTCTTTTTCCAATGGAAAAGCACATTACCATACCAAGCACAGAACTTCTTAAATGCTGAAAGGTACAAACTGATGAGTGAATTTGAAAGGATGACTGGTGGATATGACTGAGACCAGGAAATTAAAAGGCAGTATCTTACCAAAACCCTGTTGTTTCAATCATGATTATGTCCTCTGGTAGGGCTCTGAACACAAAAATGCCTATGCAGTGGGATTCAGCCTGTATATTTTTGTTGGTTTTACGTAGACAGGTAAATTTTTAGTACCATATTAGTGGTATTCATCCATATCTTGCTTTCCAATACTGTTGCTACCTTATTTAAAAATACATTGCCTTAGCATACATAACATAAACTGAAACCTAAAAACTCTGATATTTTAGTTCCATACAAAAGCTATTTCTTGGGGAAAAAAACTGTCTGTATCAACTGAACTAACTAGATCTGAAAGAAACTGGGAGAAAAAGTTAAGAACAAGTTTCATTTTGAGATCTTTAGTAATTAATCATGAATATAGTACTACTCTACATAAAGAAAATATTCTTCTAGGTGTCTGAATAAACTCTAGGGATTGGAGTTTTTACATAAAAACTTCTGTATAGCTGAGCAAATTCAGATCTGTAGACAATTTAATATATAACACTAAAGAAACTGAATATTGCTTATATTTGAGTCATAGAAAAGACTCCCTGTAGAATTATGTCTTTTCTTTTTTTCTAAAAAATAGATGCTTTACTTTCTTCATCACAATAGATATTTTTACCAATACAGGGTCTAAGTTTGTTTTCTGATCACTATTACAATGTCTTAGCACCAGGATCACGCTTGTGAGGTGCTAAGTTCCCATCTGTATACTTAAAATTATAGAACTGATCACAGTCCAATCAAACTTGTTTCAAGCTCTTTCCTTTTATGTGACAATGTGAATTCCAGCTCAAGCCAATGGCAAAACTCCCATTGACTTTCAGGAGAAAAGATTAAGCTTTATAATAAGTATGAAATACTTTGTTCTGGTAGTCAACTTAGAACTGCAGGGTGGGCTCAGAGCAAAAATTCATCCATATCAACTGTGAGAAAAAGGTATGTTCTAGAAAAGATGCTGCAAAAATCCTTTCTTCAGTTGGAAATACATCTGTCATTAAATCCATGCTGTATTAAATTGTCATTGCATGTAAGGGAGGTAAACCTTCTTGCTTATGAGCTTATGAGCAAAGAGGAAGCACAGAAAAACATACAGACATCTACTTTTTTCTCCATTGCACACATATTCACTATTTTTCTGACTAGAAAGTTAAGAAAAACCTGAATTAATAATTTAACCTCAGTATTGAACTTTCATTAGGTGGCTAAGATAATATGGAATATATTCAGAATGCCATTATGAATGGAATTCTAGAATGATGTTCCCACTTATGTGACCTTAAATGCATCCATGCAAGGAGGACATGCTTAGGACAGCAAATACCAGAGCAATTTCACTGAAAATTCCAGGATAAAAATTATTATGAAATTCCAAAGAGTGGAAACACCATTATTTCAGTAGTATTATTATCTCTCTTGATCATAGCAGTGATCATACCACTGGGGTAGTGGCAGTCACCATGTCTTGCTGTCATTGTTAACTCAACCAATATGATATGAATGTGAAAAAATTAGTTTTCACTGGAGAATAAGGAAGAAAAATCAAATCTGCCTTTTCCAAGACTTGCTAATTCTCCACAGTGTACCACATGCATGATTTTTTTCCCTACCATTCCTAAACAAGGAATTTAGCTGAGTAAACTGACTTTAATCTAAACAAGACTAGATAAAAACCTGATTTGTTTCATGACACCTGCATCTTATGTTTTATAAAATGATACATTAACAAAATTGATAAACTGTGTTGTAAATGTAAAGAGATTTCTACAGTTTTGAAAGAGAGAAAGCATTTGGACAAAAGAAGCACCTGTTGCTTGCCCTGCTCTTCTTTTCTCTTTTCATTTAAAGATTATTTTAATGTTCTGCTGTGAAATTTAACACACAGTCAAAACTGCTGAAAATATTTTCTTTTAAAATGCACTGTGAATTTGTGCCACCTCATAGAGGTTTCAGTTTTCTTCTGTTGAGGTTGTGTGCTCCAGTCCTCACCTGCAGTACCATTATTCATTCATTTCAAATTGTCCACACAGTCTTCAGAGCAATGAGCTCAAAATGTTTCTCAAATGGCCTAGTTATAAACAAGGCCAATGTTCTGCTGCCCAGAGGGTGAGACCTGTGTCTTGTCATAAACCCAGTACATTTTAAGAGATAAATTCCTGAATGGTAGCCAAAAGAACATGAAAAGAATAAAAGGTCTGATTTAAAAACCAGGTAACTGACTACAGAGATGATATTTCTGAGAAAGAATTTTGGACAAAATTATATGAGATAAAAATTTTTTCTTACTTTTGTTGCACTCTTTAAAGAAGGAAGAATTTTATATCCTTAGATTATTTGTAAAATTTTTAAAATTAAGTTGATCACAGCATATTTTCTCGCCTTTTGTAGGATTAGGGGGTTTTTTTAATAGGAAGGCTGGCTCTTCTAGGAAATAATTGCATGGAAAGAGTAACTTTTTGCTGCACAAATACTTTTATGGGTTTGCTCAACTTATTTTTACTGAGTAAATGTTGCAGATGAGAAGGAAAATCTTAGCACACTCTAATAGCTTACACATAAATGTCTTGCACTAAACTTCTTTAAGTTTCCAGAACTATTCTATTGACTTCAGAGGCTTTTCCATCTGATCTTGCTGTGGTGTATCTAGAAGTTCAAGAAACATCTGCAAGTTAAATTTTCCTTGAGATTTTTGTCTCATGAAGCAAACTACATTTTAGCAATGTCTTTGGCTGTTTTGCCATTCTTTTGATGCCTTTTTGAAATGAAATGAAAATAAAAGTTGAAATAGGTCTTTGATGCAGCACTTATGATTCTATATTTCTCTGTGTCTTGCATACTGTGCTGCAAAGCACATAAGTGATTTAGGAAAAGCAAAAATGTCCCTGTAAAAAAAAATGTATTGTCACTTGAAGTCTAATGGGGGATATTCTTTTTTTTTTAATATATATAAGCAACAGTCAAGTTTGCAACAGATTCATCTTGTTCTAGATGTGGAAGAATCTCTCAGAATTTTTTTTAGATTGAGGGATCTGTCACAATGTTTTGAAACTCTGAACAGAAAACTAAAGAAAGGATGAGGATTCTCCACTCTCCGGTAAATAACTTGAAGTAGGTGAAATGCCTATTTTGTTTGCTTCTTGCTTAAAACCACTGCTGAGCAAAAACTGCCTTCAGATGGCCCATGCAAAGGAAGGAGCTTTAGGGGGATTTGCAAGTGACAAGCACCATTGCTAATAAATTGTCTCAGAATGTAAAAATGTGACCCTCTCAGGTGGTTCAGCCACAGTGTTTGCAAACTGTGACCAAGTATCAGATTCCTTCCTTTTTGCTAAGCACTCACCATGGAACAATACAGGGCTGCAACTTCTCCCTCCAGCTCTGATTGTGTAGACCATAATTAAGGATTTGGATAAGGATGAATGGCAAAGAATGCCACTGTGCAATTGGCTGTAACCAATGTGACCTGAACTGCTCCTGTATCTCAAGGAAAAAAAAATAAAAGAAGGAAAAAATAAAAGAGGAGGGAAAAAAATGACCTCTTGCACCCTCTCCTGTGATCCATGTGTGTAGTTAGCACGGACTCCCCTGCCAGGCTTTTCATCGCTCTGCTTTTAAAACCATTAGCTTGCTTTGTAGTCTTAGCAGGACATACATTTTGGAGCTATCATAAATGAAATCTTAGAAGATATCTTTCAACATATGCCAGGCACAGTTAAAAAAGGAAAAGGTCATTATGATTCTTTAAAGAAGGGGAAAAATACCTCAGGGCGGAATGGCACAGACATTTTGGAGAATATGGAAAATTTCAAAGAACATAGGGATGCAAGAAAATATAGTTGCACTACATAGAAAGGAGACAATCTGGATAAACTATAGTTTTAATAGGATACTTTGCCCCCATAAACTAGGTTTCATCTTCTGTGGTAGGTGAGGTGATACCACTTTGTCTCCCACCTGCTTGCTCCTGAAATACTGCAATAAAAATCAAGGATACATTACCAAAGTGTTGTCTGGTACAATCCAGCTGTTATCTGCTGTTATAGAAGAAAACAGATGACTGGAAAGAATTTATATCTCAATTTAATTGGGAAAAATTTGGGTTATGATTTTTCCAACGAAAGTTTTATGTGGCATGGGGATAGCACTGTGGAACAGATGTGTCTCCCAGATTTCTTCAGTATACAGGGAAAAATGCCAAGACTCATTACCTTAATCTTTGTCTCTGAGTCTAACAGAACTTTTTTGATTCACATTGACTGTGGAAAAGGGTTTTTATTGTACTAGGTGTGTTTTTTAAGATCCTTGAAACTGGCATATTGAGAACTAAATGGGTCAGAGTTCTCCTACACTCATATGCTGGATGCTATGGTTTAGTGACTTTACTGAAAACCCAACAGGCAGATTGTAATGCTTTAGATCCTGCTTGTAGTTGGGAGCTGTAGAAATCAAGTTCATTTTGCAACAGAAGGGAGGATGTATATACTATTGGCATGTATATACGGTGTCTGGGGCACACTGAATTTGAGTGAAAGGGCAATAGGCTCTTTTTCTCTTTTTATGGTAAACAACTGGGACATGTGGAGAGGTCTGGGCCCCTCATTCTCTCTTTCAGCAATAAAAAATAGGAATTCTGTATGAAAATAAGTAACTGATAGAAAGACAAACAGTGAATTCAGTGGAATGCACAAACAAAGCCTTGAACAGATTCATGCATGCATGCAACACTTTTATTTCACTTTTCTGGTTTTATTTTCCCTGCAATTTTTTTCATGCTTTCTTTTTTAGTAATATACTGCACCCTTATTGTCTGCTTTTATTGCACCTTTTCTGGGAAATGTGGGAGGTGGGAGAAGGAGAGTGAGATAATAAAAAAAGGGGAAGGAGAAAAAGGAAGGGGAAAAATAAGTGATGTATGAACATCATCAGTGCACTGATGCATTAGGGAAGGCAAATGCATCCAGAAGGACATTACCAGCAGAGACACAGATGAGGTCATCCCACTCTACTAAGAGCTTGTTGGGCCTTAGCTAGGTTACTGTGTCCAGTTCTGGACCTCACATTTCAAGAAAGATGTGGAAATATTGCAGGGGATCCAAAGGAGTTTTATGAAGATGATCAAAGGGTTGAAGAACCTGTACTGTAAGGAAAGACTGAAGGACTCGGGACTTAAGGGGCAGCTACAAAGAGGACAGAGATTCTTTTCACAAAGAAACATATGGAAAAGAATGAAAGTAGTAAGATTTTTGATTCTTCCATAATATCTTCATAGCAGCTGCTCAAGCATGGTCTATATATGAGGACAGTAAGGTGGACTGAAAACAGTAAACTTCTAGACTTATTGTCAGCAACAGTATGAATTCCAGACAGATGGCAGTCACAAATGATGCAGACAAATGTTAAATTTTTAACTGTTCCTTAAGGAGTTGGATGAAGAGACCAAGGGTACCTTCAACACATTTGCAGATATAGAACTTCAAGAAGTTGCTCATATACTAGGTCTGTGCTGCCATTCAGGGGGACCTAGACAGACTGGAGAAATGGACCAAAGACAACCTTACTAAATTCAACAAAGGAAAACACCAAGTCCTTCCCATGAGGAGAATAACTCCATGTACTAGTACATATGGAGGATCAACTGTGTGCAAACAGCTTTGCAGAGAAAGACCTGGGGGTTATGGCAACCAGCAAACTGAACATAGCCAGCAATGAGCCCTCAAGGCAGTAAAGACCAAAAACCTCCTGTAGTGCACTAGGCAGAACATCACCAACAGGTCTAGGTCCTCTCTAATAAAAAGTAGTGACACTCATCTGGAGTGCTGATTCTTGTACTGGCCTTTCCAGTAGGAGGTAGATATTCGTTTGGTGGAGCAAATCCAGTGAAGATCTGCAAAGATGATTAAAAAATTCAGATGTCTGACATTCAGTGGGACTGAGACAGCTGGGGGGGGCACAACCTGGGGAAGACAAGGCTTGGGATTTTAGCAGTGTGTATCGATAACTGAGGGTAGAGAAGAAGACTGTTAGGTTGTTCTCAGTGGTGCCTGATGACAGGACAAGAGGCCATAGGCACTGATTGAAAGACAGGAAATTTCATCTGAGCACAAGATGCTGGAGCAACTACCTTATGAAGACAGGGTGAAGGAATTGGGGTAGTTCAGCCTGGAGAAGAGAAGGCTCAAGGGGGACCTCATACTAACTTATCAATACCTGAGGGGGTCCTACAGAAAGGCAGGGGTAGATCTTTTTAATAAGATATGTGATGGGAGGACTAGAAATAATGGATGTAAATTGGAAGGGGGTAGATTCAGGCTTGACTTAAGAAAGAAATTCTTCATAGTGAGGGTGGTGTGACACTGGAAGAGGTTGCCCAGAGAGGTTGTGGATGCCCCCTCAGTCTCTGGAGGTGTGTAAGGCCAGGCTAGATGAGGCACTGAGCAGCCTGATGTAGTGGGAGTTGTCCCTGCCTATGGCAGGGGGGTTGGAACTCGATGATCTTTAAGATCCCTTCCAACCCAAACTATTCTATGACTCAATGATTCTATGATTAAGCTGCTCCAGCAAGTCCACACATTCACCATGCTTGAAGCCCTGACTGGATGTTGTCCTGAACAACACACTTTCATTGACCAGAATCAACTAGATGGTCTCCAGAGGTAGTTTCTCAACTTAGTGGCTCTGTTGAGAGATTACCTGTAAAACTACTGCAAAATTTATTTGCATTGTAACATTTACTGCATATGAGGTGCTGACAGGCAATCCACCTTCTTAACGAATCATATCTCCGTGGTAAGCAGGCAAACAAGAGCACCTGGTTTCCACACTGCATGTGTCAGAGCTGTGTTTGCTGAACTTGCTCAGTGAAGTGCATATAAAATTCTCCTTATAAAAACAACTTAAAACAGTCTCAAGAAAAAAAAAAATCCATTTTATTTAACTAGCCACCTGTGAAATATGAAAGAACATCTTTAAAAACTCCAGTGTGGCTGACTGGAAAATAGAAGTGTTATAGAGAACAGACCAGCATTGTCCATAACACCATTTTTAAATGTAAGTATATATTCAAACCTTGTTTTTAATTCATTTTCACGTAGCTCAGTGGTACTTAGATACACATGGAAGTGTATAATTAAATGTTTTGCTGGAAACATGCACCTGACATTTCTAAAACAGCAAGTAGTCCAAGATACTGAACAATACTATGAATAGTAAATCTGCAAATGTAACTGCTAGCAGCACTTTTCTGTATTTTAAAATGCCTATTGCAAGAAAAGTTTATACTTAATTTGACTGCATTTTGTTTTATTACATTACATTATCATTCACAATCAGTTTCAATTAAAATTCTCAACAAAACAAAATAGCAATTAAAGAACAGTACCAAAATCCAATTGTTAAAACTGCTCATTGGAACTTAATTTCATAAAAATGAAAAAGAGGGAATGCTGGGGTTTAACTTCTAAGGTTATAATCCACGCAGTATTTTTGTGAAAGTTTCAATCAGTGACTCTTTTACACATGTTTTGAAGCTGACCTTTGGAGATAACTGATTTCCTTTTGAATATTGATGCTAAAATAATGTAGTTAAACCAAGTTTTTGTCCAGTTCTGCTGCCAGCTGAATTTTCTTATACAGATGCCTGTTGATTTGAGCAGGTGATCCCCTCACTACTGCTGCTTGTATAACAATAGTTTTTTTAATAAATAGATATTGCAATGTGACAGACCTGAGCTCTGTATTAATGTCATAAATTTCTTTCACATAAAAAGTTTGGATTCTATAGTGTACAACCTCTACTAACATCTCAGCAACATCCCTTGTAAATCCCTGTTCTGTTCTCTCTCCATAAGGAGTGCTAATTACATGCTAGATAATTAGACTATAAATATCCATCCCCTTGATGAGATTTAAACACTGTGGATTTGATGCTAAGCTCTTTGTGTCTGAGACAGTCTTTTTTTGTTCTTTGGTTGTCTTGCACAATAAGGCAATTGGTGCCTGAGGTTCTGGAAGATTTATTAGCAGTGCAACAAGGATCTAAGTAGACAAGATGTGAGTGTGTTTATCTTAACTAATAGAATATTTTATTACATCTACAGTGGAAGGCTGTTACCATATATTCAGCCTTTCTGTCTTTTTCTGTGACACCATATATTCTATCAACTTAAAAGTAGTCTCTCTCCAGACACTACCATGGATTTTCCCAATGACATCAGTGGGAATATGAAGCCCTCAAAGACAAGCTCTTTAGCTTTTTCAAAACATTTAAATCCAGAGGAGCTTAACATAGTGGATAGACATTTTCAGATGTCTTTTAGGACTGGATTTCTCATTCAAAACTAATCCCACCTGTTGTCTGAAAAACTTTCTAAAGTGGCCTGTCTTTTAAGAGTGCTTGTGTATTTTGCAAGCAGGCAAAGCTGTTTGGAGTAATTCTTAGCCTAAAACCTTCTGCAGGAACACAAAAACTCTATGTGTTCCAGGTAAACATAATTGTGCTCCCACAATTATGTTGAGGAACAGAGGGAAGCTATTGAGCTGTGCATTGCCATTAAAATTATTCATTTAAATGGGGTGTTTCCACTGTGCACAGGTGGTAAACTTATCTCACATGTTTTTTGTATAAACGCCTGAAAGAAGTGAACACTGGCAAACAGAATCTAATGGTGTCATTAAAATGATTGTAAACATGCCTGTAGGAGCAGATGTATGCTTTCTTTCTGTTGATACACATTTGGATTGTTGGTCAAGATCAAATGCATGTCACAAAGCATCCACATTCTAACAGGTTCTGTTTAGAAAGAGATCTGTTTCCTTGAGGGCCAGGATAGCTATAAAATAACCAGACTGCCTGATCAGATCCAATGTCTACTCTGACTTTCTTTGATTAGAATTGTATTCTCTGTATTCTCTGCCATCTACAGTTTCAGCTGAACTTGAGAATATGTGTTGTATCATTCTGATTTGAGGAAACATTTCAACAGAGTAATTAATGCAGAGAAATAGAATCATAGAA
>VZTY01003374.1:17620-39363 GCA_013400935.1 Turnix velox
GTAGAGAGGGACAATCACCTCCCTATCCCTGCTGACCACCCCTCGCCTGATGGAGCCCAGGATCCCATTTGCTTTCCGAGCTGCGAGAGCACACTGCTGGCTCATGTTAAGTCTCTCGTCCATCAGGACCCCCAGGTCCTTCTCTGCCGAGCTGCTCTCAAGGACCACTCCTCCCAGCCTGTACAGGTGCCTGGGGTTCTTCCGGCCTGTATACAGTTGAAATTGTAGGTCATCTCTGAAGACTGAAAAAAAATCAGACATGGAACAGAACTGTGGAATTTCAAAGCTTCCATCTGTAATAAAACCCAAATGATTAAAAAATGGTGACTGCTGAGTGTTTAAAGTCAGGAATTATGGTATTATTCATAATTTTGTATGGATCAAGTACAGAATATGTGTTAGTAAAGTAGAATAGGCATTGATGATGGACAGTAAATATTGATGACAGTGAACAGCGCAGTGTATTCAGAAAGGAGATTTTTTAATTAAAATATGACTGAAAATAAAATTTTTAAATTTCATTGTTTTTATATCCATTGTCTTATACAGGAAACAAATAATCCAGAACATGATGACAATGTATAATTACAGACTTAAGATGACCTCCTAATTTACAGAATATAACTTGGAATTCTAATAATGAATTATCAGTGAGAATCAATGTATTAATATTTTTCTGCGATTCAGTGCAAGTTTAGTGGAATGTGGTAGAGGAGAGTGGAATGTGGTAGAGGAGATTTATAGTATTTTTTACTTAAATGTGAATTGTTTCATGATTATGAATTTTGAATACATTTCTGATTCCAATAATAAAATTTCTTTCCATTTTATTACATAAAATGGAAAATGTTGGTTAGGGATAATAATATTGGAAGTTTTTCATTTATTCTGTTTGCAGTCACTGTACTAACAGGCAAGTTGTGTATTTAATCTTAAATGACTAAACTAGTTCATCTTCATTTTGGCCTTATCCACTGAGCCTCAAGGTTGCTTTCTTATTTACACTATTTTGTTTCCAGAGTTTGCAGTTTCTTATGCTAATCTTTTAATTTACAAGGCTTACAATAAGGTTATATGGTGTTTGGATACTTACTCAGGACTGAGAATTATATAGGTAGAATGTTGTGGAATAATTTCATAAGGACTAGGTGCTGGTGTTAGGAAGAGGTGTTGCTAGCTCAACTTTATATTATCAAAATCTACATCCATAGAATAACAGTATGTAAGAGACAATGAATCCATTTGTAGATCACAGTTACTTATCTTGGCATTATGATTTCTTGTCCCTTCTTTTCTTTTTCTTCTTATTTTCAATTCTTGATTTTGTTTTAGTTAATTGAAAGAAGTTTTTTTGATGTTTTACTATTTAGTAGGAAATTATTTTAGTAAGGATTATGTAGCACTTTAATCAAAAGCTACATAAAATTGCCAGTATAAGAACATAGATCAATTTCTTTAGATAATGTAGCCATCAGAATAATACTCTTAGTGTTTGAATAACTTTGATGAGGAAGTGAATCTTGGTCAGGTATTACTGTGTAGTCCTGTATATCAAAAGTTATTTCTGCTTTAGTATTTCATCATTTGAGCTGACTTTCCAAGGTAGAGTATTTTAGTGTCCTTAAAGAATTGCCTCCTTTTTTATTTTGAAAATACTGAGACATAATTGTATAATTTGGGCCTGTATGTATGATAGCTGGAGGAAATGGTTTCATGCTGAATGTACTGTTTGTAGAACTGATTATATTAAAAAGAGAATTTAAATTTCTGAATATATACACAGAATGATAGAGTTGCCATTTTTAAGGTACTGATGAATCTTCGGAACCCAAATTATGACAACGGAGAACAGCCTAGTTTCAGAAATCATCTGGGACTAATTCAGGTTCCTCTAAAAGTTAAATATATTCCAGAATTGGTAAGCATATTTTTGCTTATAAGAGGTGTCTGTCTTAATTATTTTGCCTTGCTAATGAATGAGATTCTAATCAATAAGTTGATTAAAATTAGAAACTTAGTTGATGCTGAGTTTCTCCTTTTGAAAGTGAAAATCAATCTATGAATGTAGTTAAACCATAGGGCATAAAAACAATTTTTAATGAATAATAAGATATAAACAGTAAACTGTCTTTTAGTAGGGAAGTTTTCATTTTATTCCACACAGGTTTTTTTGCCAAAAAGATACTTTTCTATCTGTTACTAGCTTACTTGTTTCTTTCCTGTGCAAGAAACTTTAAAAAAGCAATTTATTTCAATTCTGTAATTTAATTTGATGCTGTACAAGATCAGTGGCTGAATGATTCTTAGAGTAATTTTAGATTCCTTTATTATCAGATGGTAAAACAAAATGTTTAAGTTTTAGTATTATAATTGGAAAATAGGAGGCTTCTTAATGCTTCACTGATAAGGCTTTTCAGTTTTTCATATTAATAGAAAAACTTGCACCTGGGTTGGAAAAGAGCTAGGAATTACAAATCGTTAACCTGAACTTCCAGGTGTAACTCATAGTTGACATGAAAACTAGGTCCCTTTAACTAAAACTAGAGTAAGAACTCATGTGAGATTCTTCTCTTTAAAAACCTGAGTTCCTGTTGCATATGTATGCATTCAAAAGGTCTATATTTGGTTTAAAAAAGATTCACTTTAAGCATTCCAGAAGAACTCTCTAGTAATTTAGAGACTTAAACATTGTTAATTACTCTTATGTGGTTTTCTTTATTTTCAGAAAGAAGACTTCAGTGAACTAGGCTTAAATATAGGACAGCTGGGTATTGATGATTCGGCACAAGTGCCTCCTGGTTAGCTAATGCGGTGCTTCAGTCATTTAAGTAGAACACTAATGAGTAGAATACTTTGAAATTTTCAAGTAATTTGTGTATTTTTCCACACTATATATAACTATGATTGTAGAGATTTTCTTAGTAAAATGTAGCTAATAATAACAAACATTTAAAATATGAAGAGCCAGATTTGGAGAAGATTTAAAATCTTCTGAATTTGAAAATCACTTGAATTTGAAAATATGTTAATTTTAGCATGCTTGAATGCTTTAGAATCTGGAAAAAAAAATTGCTTTTATCCAAAAATATGGAAAATATCAATGAATGTTACACCAATCAACGTGTATGCCCTGTATACAACCATCTTTATAAATGTCTTTAAGAAAATGTTACAGAGAATATACATATATTAATGTTCAGTAGCTTAAATAGTGCTTAGTTTCTGTTCCTTCTCTATATATGCACTGTTCATGAACAGTCAGTTATTTAAATGGTCTTTCCTTCTAAAAATGGAAAGCACTATAGTATCAAGCGATTTTTCTTTTTAAATGGAAAATAACCTAATTGCAAGTCTGGGTGCTATATTGGTATTTGTGTCATAAAGAAAATTAAAAATTGAGTGGTATTATTCGTATTTTTTGAAAAAGAACATTAAAGTTGATGCAGATTAATTTTTTGTAACATTATCAGTAAAAATCAGATTGATGTAGTGGTATATATTGAAAATATTAAATATGCTACTAGCTGGAATATATTTTTTAATTTTTTTTTCCATCCTTTTCTATTTCCTTATTTTCTAGAGTTCTTTGAAAATGAACATGTGCTTGTTGGACAGAAAGGTATGGATCTGTTTTCATCTGTAATAAACTCTAGGTAGTTAGGGATGTATTTTGTAAATTTCTGTCTCTGTTCTATGTACCTCTGAGAATTTTAAGAGTTTAGACAGACTAACACAAAACATTGTCAGTAAAATCATTGTAATTTAGATATAGACAGTCTGTAATCCTGGTGTAATTTGGACAGAGACAGAAAAGCATTTGCAGTCTACTGGTAGCTACTAGATTACTCCACGGATATTTCATTAAAAATTAAATAGGAAGCAGAGAGACATAACTTTTTGGTGACAACATAACTTATGCTGCTACTGAATTTCATTTTAAAATCAAAAAACCTCTGGACTCCCTTCTCTGCACACACTGTTCTCATTAGTGTAATGAGATTGATGCCTGTGCATCATAAAAGAGTCTTTTCAGTGGTTACTTACAATTGAGCTAGGTAAGTATTGCTGTACTTAGCCACTATGGAAAATTTACTCTATTGTGTCTTTATACAGGTTTTTCTGGAGAAGTTGTGGTGGATTTTTTGTATCTTAAGAAATGGCCTACAAAAGAAATAAGAATTTGTTAGCTCACATTTGCTCATAGAAGAAACACACCAGGAGTGTTTGCAATCCTTGCTGACTCTTGGGATTGCCACTAGACATTATCTTGCCATCAAAAAAAAATTAGATACTATCCACAAAATCCTCCATTCTTTTTTCCTGTTGTAGTATTAACAAGACAGGGAACTTTCTTTCTTCTCATTTTATGGTCCTTTTTCTATCCCACATCCTCTGTTATCTGATCCAAGAGCAAATAATTGTGGTACTGTCCATCTCTTTTTCTGTTCTCCCAGATAAGTCTTCTGGACTTCCTGACCTAGTCATGCAACTTCACAACGTGATTCTTACTCTTCATCTCTTCTCTGTGTAAAGCAGCTTATATTACAGAGCCTGTCTTAGCTCTTTTCTATATGAAAAGACATAAAATTTTGTAAAAATTAGAGTTAAGAGTCTTGAGCATGAACTGATATCTGAGTTCATTTAGGGAGAATTTTACTGCATGCTGTATTGGGTGTTGGTTGTGGCTTTGGTTGCTACTGATGTATTTAATTTGCTTTTATATTAGATGTCTTGCCAAGTTTGAGGAGTTTTCTTTATTGCATTTAGTAGAATTGGTCTTGTATATATAGTGAAACTACCTTTTATTATTTTGTGTCTCAATGAGATAAATCATAATATTTTCTAAAGTTTTGTGGGGAATGTAGAAATGTTTTTTCTATTTGCCCTTTTCATATAGGAAGAAAGGATCACACACCATCTCTATTAGTGCCCTGCAGGCTAAACAGAAGATTGGCAGACTGGTCTATTCACTATTAAAGAAGAGAGGGAAGGAGAGAGAGAGGACTCATTTAAACAGATTTATAATTACAAATCTCATCCTTCTAATTCTTGACAAGGCAAATATTGTAAATATCAAATATGGTGAAATTTAGAAAAGCAAGTTGTTTCTGAGGGACTTCAGAAAAGTAAGAGGATATGGATTTGGAAACTTCTGAGTACCAATATAACACCTGTCATCTAATATCTAGATGATCTCACAGAAATCCCAACATTTTTCTGTTGTGAAAGATGTTTGAGGCATAAGGATACAGTTAATCCCATAACCTCAATGGCAAACAACACATCTCCCAGATTAGAGTAGTTAATGATACATGTCTTTCATGTTTAGAGTTTGAATTAAGGAATGAGATAATCTGCTCTAAGGTGTGTACAGAGGAGTCAGGGTAGTCTAAAGCTTGACAGCTGTGAATCATTTAATCAGTCCTGTCAACGGTAGAGTATTTGTTTTATGTCACTCTGAAGGAAAAACAAAATCTCTTGGGAAAGAAAGTCTATCATCCAGAGTACTCATACCAATAATGAGAGTGCATGATAGTACACTATGAAGTAGAGAATTCTTGTCCTACAGCTATACATGAAGATACTTGTTTAGTTAGACAGACACAAAGCCCAGAATGTCAGTCTCCTATTTGAACCATTCATAGTTAAACAGGACTATTTTGTTATTGTATACAGTTGCCTGATCTGCTTGATGCCAACCTCCTAGCTGCAAGTAGACTTCATATGGTCAGGTGCTATGGCAATTCATGCTAAGTGCTATTTTATGACAAAGGGTAGTACAACTTTGCTTATCAATACTAATTGCCTTGTTTCCCAGGGACATACTTCAAAATTGCTGTGTGGAAACCAGACCTTTTAGGTATCTTAGCATTAGCTTGTGCTTACAGTTCAGGAAACTGGATTATAAAGTTAAAAACTGAAGGTTTTTTATCACTTTATAAACTTTAGGAGTCCTAACTAGATCAATTCTTTACCTACTTTGTTTCTTACAGTTTTAGCAGAGCAAGACAGTGCTGCAGCTCAACAGTATGTTCGTCGGGGATGTCCAACAGCACTCCGAGCTGATCTGTGGGCTCTCATTCTCAATATTTCTAATCAGCCAGAGGTAAGAAGCAAAGTTTGAGTGCAATATGAAGACTAGATGAAATCAGGAGAGTGCAAGCACTCATCTATTGATCTTTTTCCAGAGATGTTCTACTGAGTTGTCACAAAAACATTATACATATGCCTGTAAAAAACCTCAGTGCAGTGATAAAGTCCTCTACGCTTTTCCCCAATTTTTTAACAGGTTTATGAGTGAAGTACTGTAGAAAAAACTATTCAGTAGGTCTGGTTATCTTATAGAATCTTTCAATGGTTTGGGTTGGAAGGAACCTTCAAGATCATCTACTTCCAACTCCCCTGCCATGGCCAGGGACACCTCCAACTAGACCAGGTTGCTCAGTGCCTCATGCAGCCTGGCCTTAAACACCTCCAGGGATAAGGCATCCACAACCTCCTGAGGATTACATGTGTAGTGCCAACTTTTTCAGAAGGGGACAAGAATATAGTCCTTGTAAGATGACTGAAACTATTTTATCTTTGCTTAATTTTATAAAAAGAAGATATGCTGGCTATTTTAACCTATTATCTTTTGCATGTACATATCTTATAAATTGCCTAATTATATTGTATATGCTTTACAGATGTACAATCAAAAATATATAAAGAGGAGCTGGTAAGATGTGGATTGTTCTTGTACTCCTTGTACTGAACAGATTTTGGTAGTACCTTCTATTTGATGTAAATCCTCAATACTAAAATCTTTTACAGTCATCAAAGCCTAATATATCTTAAAAAGTTAAATCTCTNGATTGCCACTAGACATTATCTTGCCATCAAAAAAAAATTAGATACTATCCACAAAATCCTCCATTCTTTTTTCCTGTTGTAGTATTAACAAGACAGGGAACTTTCTTTCTTCTCATTTTATGGTCCTTTTTCTATCCCACATCCTCTGTTATCTGATCCAAGAGCAAATAATTGTGGTACTGTCCATCTCTTTTTCTGTTCTCCCAGATAAGTCTTCTGGACTTCCTGACCTAGTCATGCAACTTCACAACGTGATTCTTACTCTTCATCTCTTCTCTGTGTAAAGCAGCTTATATTACAGAGCCTGTCTTAGCTCTTTTCTATATGAAAAGACATAAAATTTTGTAAAAATTAGAGTTAAGAGTCTTGAGCATGAACTGATATCTGAGTTCATTTAGGGAGAATTTTACTGCATGCTGTATTGGGTGTTGGTTGTGGCTTTGGTTGCTACTGATGTATTTAATTTGCTTTTATATTAGATGTCTTGCCAAGTTTGAGGAGTTTTCTTTATTGCATTTAGTAGAATTGGTCTTGTATATATAGTGAAACTACCTTTTATTATTTTGTGTCTCAATGAGATAAATCATAATATTTTCTAAAGTTTTGTGGGGAATGTAGAAATGTTTTTTCTATTTGCCCTTTTCATATAGGAAGAAAGGATCACACACCATCTCTATTAGTGCCCTGCAGGCTAAACAGAAGATTGGCAGACTGGTCTATTCACTATTAAAGAAGAGAGGGAAGGAGAGAGAGAGGACTCATTTAAACAGATTTATAATTACAAATCTCATCCTTCTAATTCTTGACAAGGCAAATATTGTAAATATCAAATATGGTGAAATTTAGAAAAGCAAGTTGTTTCTGAGGGACTTCAGAAAAGTAAGAGGATATGGATTTGGAAACTTCTGAGTACCAATATAACACCTGTCATCTAATATCTAGATGATCTCACAGAAATCCCAACATTTTTCTGTTGTGAAAGATGTTTGAGGCATAAGGATACAGTTAATCCCATAACCTCAATGGCAAACAACACATCTCCCAGATTAGAGTAGTTAATGATACATGTCTTTCATGTTTAGAGTTTGAATTAAGGAATGAGATAATCTGCTCTAAGGTGTGTACAGAGGAGTCAGGGTAGTCTAAAGCTTGACAGCTGTGAATCATTTAATCAATCCTGTCAACAGCAGAGTATTTGTTTTATGTCACTCTGAAGGAAAAACAAAATCTCTTGGGAAAGAAAGTCTATCATCCAGAGTACTCATACCAATAATGAGAGTGCATGATAGTACACTATGAAGTAGAGAATTCTTGTCCCACAGCTATACATGAAGATACTTGTTTAGTTAGACAGACACAAAGCCCAGAATGAGTGTCAGTCTCCTATTTGAACCATTCATAGTTAAACAGGACTATTTTGTTATTGTATACAGTTGCCTGTTCTGCTTGATGCCAACCTCCTAGCTGCAAGTAGCCTTCATATGGTCAGGTGCTATGGCAATTCATGCTAAGTGCTATTTTATGACAAAGGGTAGTACGACTTTGCTTATCAATACTAATTGCCTTGTTTCCCAGGGACATACTTCAAAATTGCTGTGTGGAAACCAGACCTTTTAGGTATCTTAGCATTAGCTTGTGCTTACAGTTCAGGAAACTGGATTATAAAGTTAAAAACTGAAGGTTTTTTATCACTTTATAAACTTTAGGAGTCCTAACTAGATCAATTCTTTACCTACTTTGTTTCTTACAGTTTTAGCAGAGCAAGACAGTGCTGCAGCTCAACAGTATGTTCGTCGGGGATGTCCAACAGCACTCCGAGCTGATCTGTGGGCTCTCATTCTCAATATTTCTAATCAGCCAGAGGTAAGAAGCAAAGTTTGAGTGCAATATGAAGACTAGATGAAATCAGGAGAGTGCAAGCACTCATCTATTGATCTTTTTCCAGAGATGTTCTACTGAGTTGTCACAAAAACATTATACATATGCCTGTAAAAAACCTCAGTGCAGTGATAAAGTCCTCTACGCTTTTCCCCAATTTTTTAACAGGTTTATGAGTGAAGTACTGTAGAAAAAACTATTCAGTAGGTCTGGTTATCTTATAGAATCTTTCAATGGTTTGGGTTGGAAGGAACCTTCAAGATCATCTACTTCCAACTCCCCTGCCATGGCCAGGGACACCTCCAACTAGACCAGGTTGCTCAGTGCCTCATGCAGCCTGGCCTTAAACACCTCCAGGGATAAGGCATCCACAACCTCCTGAGGATTACATGTGTAGTGCCAACTTTTTCAGAAGGGGACAAGAAGATAGTCCTTGAAAGATGACTGAAACTATTTTATCTTTGCTTAATTTTATAAAAAGAAGATATGCTGGCTATTTTAACCTATTATCTTTTGCATGTACATATCTTATAAATTGCCTAATTATATTGTATATGCTTTACAGATGTACAATCAAAAATATATAAAGAGGAGCTGGTAAGATGTGGATTGTTCTTGTACTCCTTGTACTGAACAGATTTTGGTAGTACCTTCTATTTGATGTAAATCCTCAATACTAAAATCTTTTACAGTCATCAAAGCCTAATATATCTTAAAAAGTTAAATCTCTACATAAATCTTTGCAGAATTGTGGGTACTTTGATGCAAGGCTTTTATTAAAAACAAATAACAATGTGCATATGTGTAAACTTGCTCATAAAGGTTCTTTGAGGTTGTAGCCATACTGGGGCACTTATGGGTAACTAAATAGTATAATCATAAAATCTTGCCCTTAAAAAGAATGTAAATCTTACTCATTTGATAGCTTACCTAAGGAATTAAGTTATTTGATCTGGTATTAGAAAAAATAAAATAGACTTTTCTTTCTAGTTAATACAAGATTGAATTATCTGTAGAAGAAAAAAACTGCTGAAATAGTAACAAAATTTTATACAATTTATTTAAGACACTCAATACTAGATTTAAATTATTTTCAACTATTCAGACAATTTGAATTCTGGATGTATTTCTCTTTATGAGAACTGGAATACTTAAGGCATGAAAATAATGTTGTTGGTTACATTGAATCTGTTTATATTCTGTTAAATACTGTATGCTTCAAGAACATTTTTCTCTTAATGTGGAAAAAGAAGTAATTGAATTAAAAAGCCAGGTGTTCTGTTTTGTTTACTGACAGTCAAGATAATTATCAGAAAAATTATTAAATATTTGATTTTGTGTTTGTGTAAAGCATGAGTTGCTATGGAAATACATTTATTAAAATCTGTTTCCTAAAATTCATGTGGACAGCCTTCAATTGTTACCTTTTTTAAAAAGAAACAAGTTATTTCAGCTGGTAGATCTGGTACAGTTAGATCCATCCTAAGTTAACTCTAGTTTACAGTTCTTTTTAAGATGTGTTTATACTATGCCCAAAAGGTGAAGATTTTCACATATTTCCCTGGAGGTTTGTCTCTGTTGTGAGGCTGCTGACTCAAGTTACTGTTAAGTAGCTAAAGCGGTACATTTCCTGTTTGATAACAACTGTCCCCCTTATATGCCTTTATTGTGTAATAAATATTAATTCAGCTTCAACTTTTTGCAAGGATGCACTCGTGTTGACAAAATATTTTATCTTGTCATGTCATTATATGCACATAGCAAATCATACTTTTCAAGTATAGATGAAGAAGAAAAGTAAATTATGGAAGGATGCAGTATTCTGAGTTCCAGTGCAGCAGACATTCTCCTTTTGGAGACATTCTGCAGGTTCCAGAGCCTTGAGGCTGAACTAAGTAGACTGTGTGCAAGGAGCTATTGATGAGACAATATTTTGTGACAATACTGAGTGACACCAAATTGTGTGTGGGAGTGTTGATCTGCTTGAGGGTAGACAGACTTCATCCAGGGAACTAGACTGGCTGTATTGATGGGCTGAGGCCAATGGTATGGGGCTCAACAAGGCCAAGTGCTGGGTCCTGCCCTTGGGTCATGACAACCTCATGCAGGATTAAGGGCCTGGGGAAGAGTGCCTGACAGAAAAGGACCTGGGCATGTTGGTTGATTGAGAGCCGAATATGAGCCAGTAGTGTGCCCAGGTAGCCAAGAAGGCAAGTAGTGTCTTGGCCTATAGAAAATGGTGTGGCCAGCAGGAATAGGGAAATGATCCCCTGTGCTCAGCACTGGTAAGTCCTACCTTTAATACTGTGTCCAATTTTGATCCCTTCACTACAAGAAAGTCTGAAGTTGTCGCTTCCAGATTATTGAAATAAAAGATAGAAAAAGGGAAAATAAAAAAATCCATTTTCTGATCCCACTAAGAACAAAAATGATGTATCAAATCTATGGACAAAGTATACTATGTTGCAGAAAATCATCTAAGCTGATGATGTAAGTGCATATGAATGTAACAGCCATGGGAGCCTATTGTCTGATTTTCCAAGATCATTTTTGCACAGCATAGTAAAATATTTATTATCATGAAAATATAGATTTTCTGATTGAAGTCTAACAGACTGCATATAGATCAGGTAGGAGAGCACATGGGCTACCACAGGAATGTTACAAGCTTGATGTCTATAGTTCATGTTTCCAGTATGTTCTTCTTGCATACATTGAATATTCTGCTTTATTTTTTTTCAAGTATATAGTGAAGAACATGGAGCTGGTTTGCAATCTGCTGTATTTAATGCAGAGGTTGAATTCTGTGGTTGCAGAAATTTCTTGCTCTGATATTTCTGATGTTCAGTTTAAGCTGTATTACATTTATCGCTACATAGCTATAGCTATATGAATCTCATAATTGCTGTGAATTTTATTCTTTTTATCTAAAACATGATGAGGATTTGGTATGGGCAGCATTGTGTGTGTTAGCATCCAGTATTATTGTTTAGAAAATTTTATTCAATAAAGCTCAGCCACTGTGTAAAGCTAATATACAGCCAAGCATGGGATGATACTAGCAATCTAGCGTCAAAATAGTAAAAATGGCAAACTGTAAGCTCTATCTGCAGGATCATTTAAAGATGTGTAAGCTCATTGCAATGAAATCTTTTTAAGTTTTCGTTCATAACACTACATTTTAGAAAAGCTGTGCTAGAAGTGCATTTTTAAGGTTACAAAGGCAAACATTTGAAAGCCAAACAGTGTCACAGTTTGCTGATATGTATCTAGTATGATCTTAAATCACACAACTGCAGCTTTTTTTCTGTGGGATATCTGCCTTATTGATAGCATAAAATGGATGGCACACAGCTACTGAGAGCCTGTTTAATATTTTTTTCCTTCTATTTGATGTGTTACTCTGTTTATTCACTGCATGCTATTCAGGAAGTGCATAGAAAACAAAATTGTCCATTATCTCATAGGCTTTTACCCTCTCTGATTTTATTGATGTGAGTAGAAAAGAAATCTTAATTGTGAAAATTCCTGCATGCAGAAATTCATAATGCTTTTCTTTGCTGCAGCTATTGTGGACTGTTATTTTCTAGGTCTAAAAATTTAACAAATGGGTGAGATGGTAAGTTTATAATGGAGCATTATGTAACTCTGTGCCTTTTCAGAAGGTTTTTTTAGATTAGGCTCTATGCCATTCAAACAGCAGAGAGGCTAGTGCCAGTAAAGGACTGTGATCATCCTGGAGAAGGCTGTACATCACAAGTAAATTTCACAAGAAGATTAAGCTTTGGATCCTCATCAAGGATTTTCCAGTAGGGACTTTACTTAACTCTTTTTGTCTTTGCCTCTTTGTGTTTTTTGTTTTGGGTTTTTTTTTTTTTTTATTTGTACTTGTTTCTGGTACTTACGTTCCAAAATCTACTAATTAATGCTGATTTCCATTCTTTAGGCTTCATCCGATTGCCACAAATCTTAGTATCTTCCTTTCTACACTCCCTAATGTCAATCTTTCTTTGTAGACATTTTGGTGTGCTTCACCCACACATTTCTTGCATTAGATTTGAGAGACAAGTATAGATAATTATAATCACATGAAAAGAGTAACCAAATAACTAATCGTAAAATGACTTCAGATCTGTAGCAGTAGGAGTGCTCTAGTGCCGGGGATTTCCTGGGCTGTGCCTTCATAGAGGCTGCTGAGTAATCCAAACCTTAATTTCAAAGATGAATCACCAGATCATGTTTTGCTGGGTACTGATGGAAGAAACCATTCTCTTGTGTCTCTGAGCTACCTTCCGAGCTCCTTTTTCCTTATATTTTCAGGTGGATACTCATACTCTCAGTATGAGTTCTTTCATTTGGAATTTTTGGTGTATGTCTTTGTGAAGTCAAGGGAACTGGGCACTGTAATTCTGAAATGTACTTTGTTTCCACTTGGAAATACATGTTTTGGTGGTGTGATAGGAAAAATGACATGTAATTTAGAGAAAAACTGTGGTCTTTATAAAAATGCAACACATTTTTAAAAAGGAAAAGTTAATGTTAAACGTTGACAGAGAAGAACGATTGAATCAGGTGAAAATGGCAGGGTTTTGTTTTATAATTGAAAATATTTTAGGCTAAGAGATGTACCTCATTTTTGGGCACTCCTGAAATCTAGTAATGGTCAGTTGTCTCATCTGGAGGAAGGAATGCACCCAATGAAATAGTAAAATGAGATTTGAATCCTTTTTGAAGATCTTCCCATTCCTCACTATGTATATGGGAAAAACAATCACCAAGCAACAGTGTCATGTGGCTTGAAAGCAAGTCTTTGACCAATCATGTTTATGATGCAGATATATGGAATAAATTTATTAATACAGCATGAATCACAAGCCTCTTGTCTTATTAAGAGGCATGGGCAAGATCCTCTTGTAGTCAAGTTGCATCTGAAAAGCCACTCAGTTCAGGCTGCATTTTACATCACAATTTAAAAGACAATTTCAAGTAATGAGTTTAAACGTATTCTGCTAATGGTCATATTTTGGTTTGCATTGCAAGTCCCTTTTTAGTAATTTCTGGTTTCTTTCCCAAACTTTTTGTCAGGGATTCTAGTTCAGGTGAACACCTTGTCCTTCAGGTCTTTTTACTAAATTATTGAACTGTTAAAATACTCAAATATTGGTTTACTCTGCTAATATTTGCAATGTAAAATTGAGGGGTAGATTTTTGATCTGTGTTTGAAATTTTAGTGCATTCTGAAGTTGTAACAGCAAATGGTGTTTGATTTTCAGACTAATTGAGCAAGTTGGTGTGATGGGTTTTTGTAAGAGCAAAGGAGGATCTATTGTTTCTGGAAGTCATAGGTGAAGAAAATATTCAACTGAATGCTAAAAAAACTTGTGTCCTGTTTCTGTGAGTTGTTGAAGAATCTGAGACTGGTTGTTATCTCTTGTAAGACAGTGCCCTGACTATCAGGTTTCTTATTCTATCCATATTTTTAATTCTTGAAATATTTCTCCCAATTGAAACAAAATGAGGGGGAAAATTGGGAAGGATATATACAAAAATTGTACATTGTCTTGGTTAAGGCTGAGTAATTGAAATCTCTTCTAAGTCAGTAGCTGTTATATATTCTAGGAAGTTATCCTGTATTTTAAGTAGAATGTTTTCTCAAATCAGTATGCAAGTCTGAAGGATGGTTTAAAAATAATTTAAGTAATAATAACAAGAAAATCTAGTGACATAATTGAATGGTTTTCAAATTTAGAAAGGAGAAGGTTAGTGCAAGACTCTAGGCTAATAATAATATTAGCTTGTGGACTGAATCCACTGTGTGACCTCAGGTAAAAATATTTTAAGAAGAAACCTTCTTTCTGTGTGTATAGCAGTAGATTACTCTTTCCCTTCTTCCCACTTTCATGTCCCATTTCCAAAGAGTCATCAGTAATTGTTCAAAGCAGTTCTGGAGAACTAAAAATTAGGAATGATGACAGAAGGAAACCTCAAGGTTGTTATAATAATTTTTTCACAATAGATTAGTAATTGCATTATTTGGCACCCTTGTAGTCAGTCATACATTTCATTGTACCTTTTCTTAGGCAGGAATATTTGCATGTACAATGGAGATAGTCATGCAGTCTGCTTGACAGGAAAGACATTTTGGTAGGTTTTTCTTAGCATGTAGTCATTTGAGATGGGGAAAAAGAACTTCAGACATTATTAATTTGGCAGTGTTGCACTTAATTAAACTACATTATCAATGCTTTAAAATTGTGACTTGAATATCACCATAATTCTGTGTAGTTTTTAACAACAGAGTGCTGTATTCATACTGAAAATAAATTTACTTTGGTAATTATTTATGTCTGATTCTTTGTAAAGAAATAGTCAGTATTTATACCTCCCTTTTTCATTTCTTAGGGAGAAAAATGTAAATATTTTTCCTGTGGTAATTGTTAGTAGTTAATAAATACAGCTTTTATCCTCATTGTGGCTTAACAGTTTAATAATATATTTGCTGTACTAGTTTCTAAGTGTATACTATTCATTACTTCTCAGTTCTGGATTAATACAAAGAATGTTCTGTGACCTTCTTTTGAGGCTTTTTTCCATTCTCAGTCACAACATTCTCAATTTATTGAAGTGAGAAAGAGCTTTGGGACAGCTGATTCAGATGGATTTGGAATAATTCATTAACTAAAACTGTGTTACTCAATTGTAGGCATAATGGCAGAGGGAGATAAAGAAATTACATGATGGAGACATATTTCATTATTTTTTTTCCTTTGCAAGCTGTTTCTAAGAAGAAAGGGATAGAACAAGCAAAGGCAGAGAAATGCTTGTTTCAATTCTTTCATTTCACCCCTGTGTGTGTTCTGCAGAGATTCAGGAAGTAATTGGAGTTTTTAAAAAGATCTGTGTTCTTTGTATTCTTCGAACAATTTTAAATATAATTTTATCTTTCCACAAATATAAACTATTTAGAGATTCATACTAGAGTAACATCAAGTATTTGCATCTACTCATTCATGCTAGAAGGCATGACTGAACCTCTCGACAGAGATGTGCATGACAACAGTTACAAAGAAAAAATGCTTCTAATTATTGAAAAGGTTTTAAGTGTAGAGAGACCCAAAGGCTGAATGAAAGATCCAGATCTTTGGTTTGAAATAGTTACTTATTCGCATTTTATTATGTCTCAAATATATACCTCGTTTATTAAGGCTTAAACTGCAGTGAACCATGATAGAATGCTTCATAAATTATGCAATGAGTTTTTCAGCTGAATCCATCCTTATAATTTTTTACATTTTTTTTAATGTCAAAATTAGTTTAAATTTAATTTGTATCTCAGACTGATGGTGACAATATTTTTAATTTTAGGATATCTTGTATTATGAACAGCTTAAGTCAAATGTGATTCAGCATGACCTTTTAGTGGACAGCCTGATTTACAAAGTAAGTAATACACTGAACTGTGATTTTTATATTTATCCAACCAGCATCATGTGTTTTTAGCAAAGAAAATGCTGGATGGTTTCAATTTTAAAGAGTGTAAGAATAATGAGTTTGAATTTATTATTGTACACTTGTGCATGTGTGGGCTCTTGTGTAAGACTTTCGTTTAAGCTGAGTTGTTAAACTGTAACTTCATTTGAAGGAATAACTGGTTTTGTCAACAATCTGGGTTCCAGCTGCTCCCATTTCAGGTTTCAATTCTGAATACTTTAAGTTGATATAGTATTTTTTAAGTTTAAAATATGAAGTATATACTTAACTGTATTCATGATTCAGTCGTGAAACAGTGTCTTCAAGTTCAGCTTCTATGGAACTCTGAAAAGATGCCTTTTGGATTCAGAACTGGTGTATTTTTTGATGGCAGGATGTAAAGCTGACAGCAAGCAATGATGACTACTATTTTGTATTTGAGGACTATTTATATCAGGTATGTAACTGGTTTTTTTCTTCAAAAAGCTTGAAAGTATACTCCTGTGGGATTATATCATCTTCACAGTCAAGACTGTCTTTGAGTTGCTTGTGTTGCAGACTACAAGGGGACCCTAGACAGATGTATGCTTAAACAGATTAAGCAAACTTCTACCTTTAGGGACACTACACAATGTCTTTCTAGTGCAGTAACGCAGCCTTATTCTTCTTCCAATTTCCAGCTGTGCAATAATAAAATTATTAACAGCTGACACACACAGAAATTAAAACTTAAGAAGTATATCCAGGGTGCTAGTTTAAAAAAGATAAATAGTATTGCTTTTCAGTGATCTGCTGCAGTAACTATGAAGTATGTTCTATTCTGATATTTTTAGCTTAGAATCATCGAATAGTTTGGGTTGGAAGTGACCTTTAAGATCATTGAGTTCCAACCCCCCTGCCATGGGGAGGGACACCTTCCACTAGACCAGGTTGCTCAGTGCCTTGTCCAGCCTGGCCTTAAACACTTCCAGAGAGGGGTCATCCAACACCTCTCTGGGCATCCTGTTCAAGTGTCTCACCACCCTTACAGTAAAGACTGAAGACATTGACCCTGAATAAGGTAGCAATATTTATGGTTACTTTAAGGATTGCTTCTATTTCAAAGCTACTTCTAGAAATACAGAACTCAGTTTATAACCAGTTATCTTCTTTGCTGCCTGGCAAATGTACTTAATTAGAAGGAGATTACATTTATGAATTTTCCTAACATGTAGTTGATTGTGGTGTCAACATAGATGTCACGCAGCAAACTTAAGATTTCCTCAGTTTCCTCATTTTCATTAGTCGCATCTACTAGGTTAGACCTGCTTAATTTTTTCTTTTAGAGCTATGTGAAACTAAATTTTTCCTTTATTATGGAAATAAGTAAAACTGATAGTAATTTAACTAATCAAGACACTGTCTTTAGTGCCTCTCAGTTCATAAAGATATAAAAATGTATTACGGTTTAAGCATACTGTTCAGTCATATCTACGTGTAATCTTTCAATGTAATAAGCACTTAATCTCATGAGGTTATAAGTATTAATGTTCATAGCCTTTTTTTCTTAAAAACAGTTACAGAATTAAGACCTTTATCTGAATTGTTTTCTGATTTAAAATTTGGATAGTGATATTTATTCAGTAGAATACTTAGATGTAGAATTTTTTCTGTTTTTAAGAGCAAAAGTGATCATTATATGGACTACTAAGGTGTATTAATTCGTCATTAACAGACAGGTCTAGTGGAAATAGGATTATAATCTGTGGAGGTGTATGAACTAGCATACAGCATAATCTGTTATTTTAAAAGCATTAGAAATAGATTTTATTCATAATTCTCACTATATAGCACACATTAATATTTTAATCTTTTATATATCTGTATTAACTAAAAGGCTGATTCCAGTATGTAAATCATAAAAAGTACTAAACTGTCCTTTGTAATTTGAAGGAGAATCACCAAAAATCTGAAAAATTGGCTAGTTTTACTGCTTTGAGGCAAATGGTAACTGTGAATTCTAAGTATTAGTTGTTCTGGTTTTGTTTGGTACTTTGTTTCTAGAAGAAAATTACCCATTTTCCTTAATATTCTCTTCCAACCTTCAAAATGCATTTCTGACAAATGTGTTTGTTCTGTAAAAATCCTGCAGTATGAGTTTCTTTTATATATGGAATATTACTGATTTCATATAATGACTCAAGTTAAATATTGGCTAAGTTGGATTAATAGTTCCTCTTTAGTAGCAGACAGTCCATTTTGGGAAGAACATTGTTAAATGGTGTAATTTACTTCCTTTACTATCTTTTCTTTGCTTATCCCAAAGTTTACATGCTTTTCCTATCTCCTTGTAACTATTGTAATAGAATACAGTTACTTCTAATATTTCTTTTGATTAAAGCTTTGGCTTTGTGGTTTTTTTCTCTTTTCTTAGCCCTTCAAATTCTGTGGTTTTTGTTTTCAGTTTTGATTATAAATACCTGGTAGTTTCCCAAACATTTATGTAATTTAAATGGAGCTTGTGTCATTGTTTTCTTTAGCATTATCATTATTTGTGAATGAGGAAAATAATATGTGAATTAATAAACTTGTAATTCATTATTTCAGATCAGAGGTTCAACTGTATACTGTAGTCTTACATCCTGCATAATGAATACATGCTAAGAAGCTCCCCCAGAAGTTTTTAGGGATAATTTATTTTTGGGCTAGAGTATATCTCTTACAAAGGTGCACAGTCTTAATTTAAAGACTTACGGATACTGGTACTAGACACTGTATTCCTGAAAACGGAGACCTCAAATTAAGGTTACATTCTTTTCCCTGAGAGAACATAATTGATGTCCTTTTCAGATTAATTTCATTTGTGTTCACCTCAGTTAACATACACAGAGAATTACATTTGCCTGTGTATTGTTAGTGTCAGCTGTATTTTGACAGCTACAAAAATGATTGTGTATTATGCAAAAATAATATTTAGCTTGAACTGTTTGAGATAAAGCAACTAATTTTTTTTTTATCTGAGAAATAGCTTTGAGGTTCAAAAGAGAAAAGTCTCAAAATATGGCCTGCTTTCCATAAAAAAAAAATTTAGAAAGCAGTGGTGCTCAGATGTCATGGTGTTTGTTTTGCACTTTTGACAAATGCTGATATCTGGAAAACGTTTGCCATAATTAGTTGAAGGGAAAATCTATTCATTAAAATTCGCAATTAATTTTGTAGTGAAATATCATCTAAGACATCATCTAAAACATCTAAAACATCTTTGCATCTCGGCCACAGTAAAACCAACCAAACTTCTATCCAGCAAGGGCAGATCGGGTTTAAGGTATGCAAAAAAAAGTCAGCACCAATTTCAAATCTGTCTTATTTCTGCCCTCTTGTGTCCGTCTGTGATGGTGCAGTCTTTCATTGCGTGAGAACACCAAAATTTTTAAGTACATTACCTGTTACTAAATTTTTTACAATGGCATGTATGAAGAGATTCATTTTTCTAATTTTTTTAGTGGGGAATACAGGATTTTTCATTTATGTAAACAGTTTAAAATGCAAATATATCTTGCAGGATACAGCGTGCATCTCAGAACTTATGGATATGAGGTGTACATTGTAATTTGTGCTTTTTGAGAGCCAGACATCAGACATCAAAGCAGGCAGTTTCATGCAGTCACTCATGATGGGAGAACCCAGTGCAAAGAGAAAACTCTCAAAAAGTTGGAGAACTTGGATATTTTACTGACAACCAAGGTAAAATCATACAAGTTTAAAGTCAACCTGGAAATTTAAAGAGGTTGGTCAAGAGCTTTCAACCTATCTTCAGTAGCAGGTGCTAATTAAGGCAGATCCTTAAATCTGTTTGACACTGCTTTGACAATATCAGTCAGCTGATTTTTGTATACTGTCTTTCCTACAGGTATTACTCTGTTTTTCCCGTGATACATCTGTATTGGAGCACTTTGCTTACAGTAGTGCCACACCACCCAAATCATATATACGAGGTAAAAGGAGATGTCTCAGAAAAGTCTATTGATTTTTGTTGACTGCTGCAGTATGTGAATTTGCTTTATGTTCATTACACCTATTAGGCTACATTTAAGAGAGCAGTAGTGAAAACTCCACATATCCAGTTGATGGATTCTGTTATGACAATGTAGAAGTTGTTCACAAGAAGGCAAGATTGAAATGTTGCTTCTAATTTCAAACCTCTCAACTCTTTTCCTTCCTCCTTAAATCTTCACCTGCCTTGGCTTTACCCAGAGGTTCCAAATTTTGCCCTCCTTCTTGAAGATAATTTTTTTTCCATGTACCTTCCCACTTTCTTCCTTGGTCTCTTGTGCCTGTGTATTCAGCCAAATATGGTCCCCATACCAAGTTCCTTTTTTTGAGTGCGGCCTTTGCAGACAGCTTTTCTTTTTCTGTGTCTTGTAAAACCAGAGACAATGTTAGTATTCTGATCTTTTTATTCCTCCTTTATTGCACTGTAGATCTTTTCTCTCTCGTTAACTGGATATAAGTTTCTTTTACCTGCTTCTTGAAGCAATCAAGGAGCTCACCTAAGAGCAGAACTGCAGTGAGATCCCAGGTCTCACTTCTGGCACAGAACGATGGCAGCCCAGAAACTCAGCTGTGGGAACATCCTGCTTATTCCTAGACAAATCCAGGGAATGAAGTTGCTGAAATCTAAATCTCTGCTAAACCTTTGCAGTGTAAATCCAAAAGGCTTGCAGGTCCTATTTTTGGCTAATTTTCCAAGAGATGTGCTTTGTGCTAAAAATACTCTCCTTCCAGATTATAAGTCCTGACTGCACAGCATGTGAACTGCTGAAAGGAAAAGTTAAAAAGTGTTTTATTTCAATACAGAAGTCAGTGCTGGAAAATAACTGTGTTGTATTTTCTTGGTTAGTAGGCAAGAGATTTGCAGGGTAATTTTGAATTTAATTCAGTTAGTTCATCCTACAGGAAAATAGACATCTAAGTCTGGATTCCACTGAAATTGACGTAGGTTC
Source organism: Turnix velox (assembly GCA_013400935.1). Classification (NCBI taxonomy): domain Eukaryota; kingdom Metazoa; phylum Chordata; class Aves; order Charadriiformes; family Turnicidae; genus Turnix; species Turnix velox. The sequence continues at coordinate 38,803 of VZTY01003374.1, forward strand.
CCTGCATTGAATTATTCTGTGCAGAGTTAATAAAATGCACAGAGGTCTAAAGGATCTAGAGCCAGACTTGATGAGGCTCTGGGCAGCCTGATCTATTGCAGGAAGTCCCTTGCTGGAGGCATGATGGAATTGAAAACCTTTGAACATCCTTTCCAGCTCTGATTCTGTGTTTTCATATATATATATTTTAACTTTCTAGTTATATTTTCTCATGTTTAAACTAAAATAATTACAGTTTTAATTGGTTGTAATTATGATTAAGATCACTTTTACGTTTCTAAATAAATTGCCAACATTTTAATAGTGGATGTTAAATTATTATGTTCTACGGTTAAAATACAGTTAATTCGTATAGCATATTCATATAGCATATTCATTTTGCAGAGAGGATAAAAAGTCACATGATCAGGCTGTACTATCAGCTATTGTTTTCATTTAATTTTTAAATAATTGAATTAATTTTTTTTATTTTATCAAAGTCATAGCATCCATCTTCATCTTTGTTGCAGGCTTAATGAAGCCTTGGGTTTTTTTATCAGATTTTAATAATTTTTTATACCT
>VZTY01003374.1:39460-57669 GCA_013400935.1 Turnix velox
TGTTGCCTTTAGAGCTCCCAAGACCCCCACAAACAAAAACTCTGTGGGCCAGCATTTTAGATATCTTACTCCTCCTTCTCCTGCTGCGTTTTTGTGTTTACCCGATACCTGCATTGCTTGCTTGTTTTATACAATATCAAGTGGTCAATAATGTGGTTATGTTTTTTATGATTTTAAGTTAGGACATAGTTTTCATTTAGACCTTTACATGCTTTAACAGTTTAATCACATTTTAATTGTAGTCTGATTCACAGGAAAGCCAGGAATGGAAGAATATGCTGTGTTCTATCCTCCAAATGGTAAGCGTTATACTATTACGTCCTCTACTGGTAGTTTGGTAAGAGACAAGATCTTTTTCTCAAATACATAGTAACTGCCTATTCTATTGCAAATCATGTTCTGTTATTCTCTAAAGTTCACTAATTTAAAAGAGTACGCTTTTTAGTACTTCAAAAAACACACCTCAAACACTTTTCCTTTCGAAATTTATGTTCATTTTAAAAATTCAGACATAAGTGTTCAATATAATTTATAGTTAATATCATTGTTGCTGTTATGACTTCAGTGGTGAAAATTCTTTTTTTTTAACTCTTATTTGGACTATTTCGGTCCCTGTCTGCTGAATGATTTCCCTGTTTATGGACTATATTTGTATTTTAAGTTCAAGCTCTTTCCCCTTGCTTTTAAGACCTTACTCATCTTAAATCTGTGTCTCTGCCATTGTCTTTTGGGTCTTCTCTCTTCCAGTGGTGTAATTTCTAGCATATAGTTTTATTCCCCCTTCCATTTTTCCTTCCATGGTTCTTTGCAGCTTTGTAGCTGTGGAGCAGTGTCCTTATGACCTTTGGCCAATGCAGTTCACTCTTACTGTTAGTGTATGAAAATTAGTGAATGGGAGCTAAGATCAGCTGGAAAGCAGAACTGTCATGATACAACTGCAAAGTCCTCTAAATGTTCTGAGTACTACATTAATTACTAGAGGTCTTGGCCTCCTTTTTTTTCCTGCTCCCTCCTTGTACAGTACATGACATTTATGGGTTGGCATTTATCTCAAATTAGGTTCTGATTTCATGGGAATGGAGCTTTACTTCATTTTCTAGGAACTACTGCATGTTTTTAAGCTTGTAGTTGGTTATACTGAAGTGATACGATTCCTGTACTTAAATATTTAGATTAAGATCTAAAACTGCAATTGCTAGAACAAGGAGATGTTGTATTAATGTATAAAAAGCAATATAAGAGAACAAAGAAAAGAAATATTTTGTTTTGTAGGTGTAATTCCTTTTCATGGCTTTTCTATGTATGGTAAGTGAGACTCTCATAAATTCTTAAAAACTCAGGACTGCTTTTTAACATACTGCATTTAAACCTATATGTACTTTTCTGCAACTTTTGAACATGTGTGTATTCTTTCTGTATGAACACCATTGTATATAATTTTAAAATTTTCAGGCTGCTTCTATTTACTTACATTATATCTCACTACCATGTGGGAGTCTGTTCTTTGCAAGCTAATAGCTGAGCTATACATCTTGGTGTGTATGAGCAGAGGGATAAAGTTTGTTGACAAACTGCTCTTTTCTTGCATTGTACTTCTGGGTAGACCAAGTTATCTGTGAAGACAGTTCTTGAACACATGAATTATGTGAAAGGTGTGTTGCTGTGTCCATTTGCCTAGAGCAGGTTTTAGAGGAGTTAAAGTAGTTCATTCATAGATTGGTTGCTGCTTTACTGCACAGAGGAAAACTGAAATATCAACAAGATTTCTAGGGAGAAGAGCAGAAAAATCTCCACAAGTCCCCGGCATAAGACCTGGGATATTGTTGGGTTTGCAGAGACCCTAACAGTATGAGACTTGTTACAGCATTCCAATTTTTTCCTTTGATCTAGGAAAGATGTTTATGTCATCACCCAGCAGGCAGATCTTAAGATTATACTTAAAATACTATGTTTTGCTAATAATATAGTTTAAGTCATTAAAATCAGGCAATTTAAATATGAATGCAAATTTGAATTTAAGTCTTTGCAGTAATGAACATCCTAATTACAAACTCATCCTTAGGTGTTCACAAGGAGGCTTTCACTTTTACTGTGGGAAACCACTTTTCAAAATGTTTGGACTTGACCCTGCCCTTCAGAACATCCTCTCTCAAACTGGATGTGAGCTGCTTCCTGGCTTCTCTCTTCCCAGTACGTGGGTGGTGGGAAGGAGGGAGGCTGAAAATCAAGGCAGCAGGAGCACACCAGTATAACTCCAGGCTGTGAGTGTGGTAGTGGGAAGCAAACAGAGCATTCAGTGCATTCAGTGCTGCTGTGTAGGAGGAAGTGTCTGAGGCCTTATGTAAATCCTATATACACTTTTGCATGTTCACATACCCACGCTGGTGGGGTGCCAACTGTCAGGCACTGTTCTGTTATCCTCCTGGCCTTTGCATACATATGCATGCTGCCAAGTCTTCCACCTCTGTCTGCAGTCATTAAAAACACTAGTAACACCCTCTGCTTTTCTTACCCCTACACAAATACTGATTTTTGTCTACATCTCACCCCACCTTAGCACCCTACCTTTCACATACATATTACACTATTTTCTATAGAGTTACCTTCTCTGATACATGTAAATGAAAAAGAATTCGCACATGCATAAACCCATACAAATAGAAGTGCATATATAATATGTGTACATATCTATAAAAATGTATCCATCCAGCTTTGTGGTAATAAAACTGGAAGGGAGGGTGCAGGAGATGGAGACTATGAGTGTGTCAAAATGTAAGCTGTCATCCATAATGAATGCACCTGTAAAATCATGCAGTAGATGTGGTGGGTAGATGAAAAAGCTATTTATTGAAATTATTATAGAATTTCTATCTGTGGATCATGTGTTGGATAAATGGAGTAGCAATCAGAAGTAAAAGATCATGTTTGTGCAGTGTGTACATACACTATATTCATCAGTATGCTAGATGTTTGAAAAGAAAAAAAAGGGAGTGATTGAAAAAGGAGTTTGAGACCTGCTGCTTTACAAGTGTAGCAAATTTATTTCAGATCAGGTGTACTAAAGGGCTTCTAAACATGAAACTGCCAAATGTTCATGGCTTTCAGAACTTGTAGGAAATAAATGAGCCTCTATCAGTCTGTCATTCTTATGTGATGTTACTGAGGCAACAGTAACTATTTTATGGATATTTTCACAACATCCATCTTCAAGCAGCAGACTCATTCTAGTCTAATGAATGGGGATCCAGCCAAGAGATGGTCATTAGCATAGGGAAAGTCTGTGAAGTTTAAAGACTATTGAATCAAAAGCTTCACTGTTCAGTATTCACTGTTTGTTGCCTTACATTCCAGAGAAGCTGACCTTAAAGTGTGTTTCTTATACTTTGGAAGTCAGCTCTGTAATACAATGTGTTGTACTCCTTTAACTTTTTATGTCAAATGGTAGGTTCTATTATAAAATATTCCTTTCTAAATAACTGATTAAGTATTGTTTTTGTAAATTGTACTACTATAAACTACTTGTTTTTTCCTCATGCTTCATACACGTAATAATTTAATTCTTTTAGCAGTTTACAGTGTTGAGTCAATTATAATTCTTCTATCCTTTCAGTTGCTCCACTTTGTTTTCTGTACCATGAACCTTCCAAATTGTATCAGATATTCCGTGAGATGTATGTGCGTTTTTTCTTCAGACTCCATTCCATCTCTTCTCATCCCTCTGTAAGTTCATTAGGAATTAAAACCCACTCATTAAAATATATCCTTTTAAATATAATATGGCATTTCAGGTAAAATTGGAAAAGCCACTAGGTAACTTCAGTTTGGTTATATTTGCTTTCTACGAAAATGTTAGTCTTTATAGAATATCGTGTACTTTGGAATAGAACAGTTCTCATGAGGGCGTGGGGTGTTTTTTGAAAGTCATGTCTTTTATGTAATGTGTTTCTCTGTTCAAGAAGTTACATAGGTGCATGCTCATTTTCCTTTTAATTAAAGTACACACTAGTATTTTCTTGGGTAGAGAGGTTAAAATATAGTCATTATATAAAGATATTGTTTGAGTGGTATGATGCTAATGTCTGTTTCTTTAACTCAGGTATCTTTGTGTGACAGCAGGACTAGCTGTTCTGAATGTTAAACAGTTGTGGAAATTGGCCTGTCTTGTATTTTTTTTTAGTCCTTCAGAGAGTGCTGAATAGTTGTATTACTTTTGGAAAACATTTCCTGGTTAAAAGAAACCCATTTCCTTGATATACCATTTCAAGGCTGTGCCTTGTGCTTTTAGTCATTAACAGCAGAGAAACCAATCAGACAGGTATCCATTTTATGTTCACAGTAATTTTTTAAAGAAATCTTAAAATGTGTTTAGTTTATGTTTAAATTTTTAACTTTTTTGTAGTTACTTTCATTGCGGTTTGGTTTTAGTTATCCATGAGATGCTGTTCCTTGCATCTTCTGATTTTTAGTGCAACTGAGGTCTTTGTCATCAAAGTGGAAATATTTTAAGTAGGTCACATTATAATAACCCCCTCAGTACTTAGACCCTGACATAAAAATACCCTAAGTAATTTAGAGCGGAAAGGAACTGTCACAACATATTATGTTGCTAATACATACAAAGAACTGTAGGAGCAAGGCTTAAATGCCTTCACATTAGAACTGCTGGTGCCCTGTATATTATATCATTAATAGGGTTTTATTGCTTGAATTAAAAATTCATGCATACTTACATGCTGATACTGCTTTCTCAGATTTGGCAGGATATTCAGATATGATCTTGTTTTGTTAGGGCATTGTATCACTGTGTTTGCTCTTTGAGACTCTTCTACAAACCCACCTGCCTCAGCTCTTCTATCACCTTCGAGAAATTGGGGCTCAGCCGTAAGTACTTCTTTTGGACTTGCTAAAAATGTTACAGATTAATTGTTTTGAAAATGCTGTTCAGTATTATTTGAATTTAAAAGACAGGTGAAAGTTGTTAAAAGTACAAACTTCAGTGTGCCATTTTTCCTTAAAAGTCAGTCAGGATTCTTTGTCTAAGCTGCATATACGTGCTTTGAGCATTTCTCCTATATATTATATGAGAAAGACATGAGACATGCTGCATTATTCATCTAAGCTTTAGTTATTCATGTAATTTCTGGTAGAACAGACTGATGTATCTCCTTAGATGTTCATTATGGCAGAAACTACTGAAAGGGGAGAGAGAGCAAGATGTCATTCTGTGGTGTACTCATGGCACTACCTGCAATAAGACCTGAAACTTGCTGTCAGCATAATAAGAGAAACAATGAAACATTGGAGGTGATAGTAATTGAGGATATCTAAAATGTAATTGTTTCATCAGAATATTTTAATGCTATTAGTTCTTCACCAAATAAGGTGTTAGACAGTTTTCTGATGGCTATTACAAAGGACACTATTGCAGTAAGGGAAAATGGGTGCTCTTCCTGGCAGAGAAATGCAGAATAATGAAATATTTTCAATTTATAGAATTTCTATGTGAGACAGAAATATAGTAACTGTTGTTTATCACTTGTTTGCAGACTAAGAATTTCATTCAAATGGATGGTACGAGCATTTTCTGGTTATTTAGCTACAGATCAGCTCTTGCTTCTGTGGGACAGAATCCTGGGATACAACTCTCTAGAAATTCTTGCTGGTAATAAAATTATTTTCACACAATGTCTTAGGTCCAAGTGGATGTAAGGCAAATATATGGTAGCTTCAGTGTGTTCAATGGTAAGAAAGAAGTTGCTCTTTGAGAGCAGAAAGCAGGTTACATACATTCCAGAGAATGTAATTTTTAGAAAACTAGAATTGTGAAAATACTGCATCTATAACAAAAGTAGTAAAGATTTTGTTTTGTTTAAAATCATAGAATAGTTTGGTTGGAAGAGACCTTAAAGATCATCTAGTTCCAACCCCTCTGCCATGGGCAGGAACACCTCCCACTAGATCAGGCTGCCCCAGTGCCTTGTCCAACCTGGCCTTAAACACCTCCAGGGAGGGGGCATCCACAACCTCTCCTGGCAACCTGCTCCAGGATTTCACCACCCTCAATGCTAATAAATGCTGTAAAAATATAATAATACATATATTTTAAATATATACTATATATTATGTATAATGTATATATTTTAAATATATTTATATTAAGAAGTTATCCCAGCTTCAGTGGTAACAATAAGTGAGTTCATTGCCTTTCACAGAACACAAGATTGGTGTTACTCATTTATGGCAAGTACTTCATTGTTACTTAGCAGCTGAGAGTTCCCTTCATTTTGATGGATTTCTTCTTTCAAAGTCCTATTTTTTAAGAGATTTTGAAAGTTTTGCACTTACTTTTTATATGAAGGAAATAATATCCTGAGATTTATACAGCATTTAAGATTGGGGTTCTGAAGGTGACATGTATCTTCTGTTGGATCAATTAAAAAAAATTTATTAGGTGAACAGAAGATAAAAAGTTTTTGCGTCATTATTTACATGCAAGAGAGAAATTATTATTCAATACAGTACAAAAAATTAAGATTTAAAAGAAGTGTTTATAGTATATCACAACTGAAGTGTTTCTATTTCAATATATTAAAATTACTGCTTTTGATATTAATCCATTGTAAATCACCTTGTTCCTTTTATTTCAAAGCAAGTCATCTTAAATTCCAGCATTTTCACTCAGGTTCTTCTGAAAGAATGTTCTAGTTTTCCAAAGCATTTTAAAGAATGGCTATGGAAACTGAAGCACTACCATCCATTTTATATTATAGGGAGTAAGAATTGTTATTTTACATCAAGATTATCTTCAACCACTAATTAACAAGTCAGCAACCTAAATATTGCACATTTTCTTTCAGTCCTGGCAGCTGCTGTGTTTGCTTTCCGAGCAGTCAACCTGATGGAGGTGACATCACTGGCTGCAGCTGAAGTGAGGATAAGTTTCAGTTAGGGGAGATTGAAATAGTTTCTGATGCTTTGCCAATAAGAGTAATTTAAGCTTCATATGGCACGTGGTACATAGTGCAAATCTTTCTGCCCACATTCTTACCTTAGATAAAAAAACTTAAGGAAATTGTGGACGTGCAGTACATTATGCTGCTTTTCTGGAGGAGAAGGAAATAAAAGACTACATTTATTTAAAAAAATACAACATTATCCAATTACCTAGTTTGATTGATTTTTTTCCCTATTTTAATACATAAATGTATTATAATCTGTGTGGGATATGTTATTTGTGAAATACTGTGGAGGTTTATACATTTTCTTCAGTGCGTTTTTGAGAAGTTGCTTCTCAGCTTTTTGATATTACAAAAATTTATGAGGTTATTTTTGTTGGCATAGGATATAAAATTTCACTGAGTATTGTAACTTTACATGTGTGGAATGAAGAAAATTAAGTCCTTGAGACAACTGTTATCATTGTTTGTCTCCAGTAATTTTGAAAAATATATTTCTTTCCATATATCTGGTGATGTGGGGTTTTTTCAAGTTTTGAGAGCTTTTGATAGCTTTTTTTTTTCTGTAAATATACTTTCATGCGAAGATATCAATTATTTGAGTCATTACATTTGACTTACCTCGCAAGTACTAGCCACAGGATAAGGATTCTTAATTCCCAATTATTTTTAGAAGCAAGTTGAAATGTTAGACCCCTTATTCACGCATGATGCCATGTATATTTGAAGTAATGCTGAAGGCTAAAATAAAGTTACTTGCTTTATGTATGTATACATGCTTTTTCTTTGAAGTGCTAGAATGAGTAATAACAGAATAAGGCATTCCACACACCAACATAAACCAGCATAACTTGTTTCTAGACAGTTGTGAATCTATTTAGTGTTAGCATTGTAGTCATTGTTTTATATGTTTTCTGAATTCTTGAATTACTTTAAAGAAATTTGCTTCAAATGTAAAGTTTAACAAAACTTTTTGTATTTTATCCTAGGCTGTACTTGCTGACCTTTCAACCCTAAAAGTTATGCCTCTTCTTCAAATCTTCTTGTTTGCTACTGTCACTTGATCTGCTTCAGCAGTGCTGGTACCAGAATCCCAGTCTTTCTTGAAAAGCTAATCATCAACTATGCAATGTCTGCATAAAACCAAAATTAACTGTATGTATCATATTAACTTAGAAATCATGAACTTAAAGTTTTCTAGCTGAAAACCCTGACTTTGCACATGAATATGTGCAGTGTGCATGCTACTGAATTTCACCTGTAATAGTGATGGTTATTACTTCAACATTGAGAATGACTTGTGCAAATAAATGGTATCAATTGGTGTCTGAAATGCATGTAATGTTAAATAAATATAATTCATGGTCTGAGTGTTGCGATGTTAATGTTGGAATTGTGAAAGTTCTCTTTTAGTATGAAATGGCTTTTTCAAGCACACAGTTGAGAGGATATTGGTACAAATACCATCAATTGAAACAATCAAGTTGTGTTAACTTGCTAGAATTTTTTCTCATTTTCTAAGAAAAAGAGATAGCAGAACTGGTGTATGTCTGGTCCTATCACGTTTATCCTCTTCACAGAAATTTTGTCTGTGTTCTTTCTCATGTTAACTACATCCATTTATTCTTTTCACACAGAGAGATGTAGTCACGCATTCCTCAATCAATTAGGTGTACACCTCTCTCAGGCGTCTTCTGAATTCCTACCCATCAAAGGCTGCATGTTGTCAAATATGTTCCACTGCAGAGAAAGCCTTCAGAACTTGTTGGAGCCAGTCCTTACATGAGCCAAAATATTCCCCGCAGATCAATGCCAAGAGTCCTTCTGTCATGCCCCACACCCTCTTTGGGAGAGCAGCTCTTTGCCAGTTTTCCAGCCTCTCTGATTCAACAGCTCGGGCTTCAGCTCTGAGTCCAAACTCATATCGATGTGTGACGGATTGTCACTACGCCTTCAGGCTGGCTGGGCCTCTGTTGCCCTTTTTTCAGGTCTTCCAGCTCTTTCCACTGGTTTTTTTAATACCAGAGTTGGAATCAATAGTCTGATTTGATTAAGCGCTTCTTAATTCCAGAAAAAGGATCAAAGGAACATAATGGGTAATGTACCTTCTGTGTTTACCATATGACTTCTGTCTTCCCCCAAGTTACAGATGTGTTGCTGTCATCATTTGTCATACATACTGAACATGTGACACTGAAACATGAATCCTTTATGGTTTTCTCAAACCTTGTCTGCAGAATGATCTGGGCTGTGATCTTAGAGTTATGAGCTTTATGTCTGAAATTCTTGTTGTCTCTCAGGAAAATATAGGAAGAGCTTTTATAGACTGCTGGGGAATTTATAAGGCTGATTTTAAAAAAGGTAAAGTTGCAGGCTCAGTGTGATTGCTTTTTATATGAAGAACCAAACTGCTTATGATGTACTGAATACTTATAGAAGATTTGTCCTGAATCACAAGAGACTTTTGATCTTTTTCTTAATATTTGCAAGGCATGGTTTAACTGGAGACTTCTTTATGACATTTAATTTTTAAAAAGAGGACACGTGACAGCTTTTGTCTTTGCAGCAAATACTATCCTGTTCTGTTCATGGGGAGTGGAGGCATCGAAAGATTAAGCAGTTTGCTAAAGATTACTGAGTAAATTAATAAAAGTGAGCAATCTCTCCTGAATTCCTGCTTATACTTGGGGATGTTCAGTTTGTGAGTAAACCACAAGAACTTATTTAATCTTCAGAACTATGAAATGATGCACATATACCTCTGAAACTGCATTTTGCAGTTTTTAAAATCTGCAAGATTGGGTCGCAATTGGGAAATTACAAAGTTCCAAAGCAGTCACAAGGACTGTGGCTCAGTAAGGTCATTACAAGGTTACCATGGCTTCTTAGGGAATTAAAAGTATTTATTAAATAGCAGGGGAGATTCCCTTGAGCTCTGGTGACCCTCTAATTCCCATTGCTCTTTGCAAGTACATGGGGCAGAATTGGAATGTTGCCCTTAACCATTCCATATTGAGATTGTTGAGCAGGGTGCTTTTTTTCTCTTTTTTTTTTTTTTTTCATTTGCAGTAATTTTGAAAATGTTACAGCTGAGCAGAGACAGAGATTATCTGGGTCTTGTTTGAACAAAGCAACAAAAAAAATATATTTTCCTCTGACTTTGTTATTCCATCCTAAGAATCTTGTGTTGCCTTTGGGTGTCCTCTGCCTTCCCCCTGGAGTACTCTGGCTCCTCATCCTGGTCTCTCCCCTGCTTTCTCCTGATGGCTGGAAGGAACCTTAACTATGGGTAGCAGGGCTCAATGTGGATCTTTAGCCAGACTGCTTGTCCTGGCTGCTCTGTCAGCAGTGGTGATGCTCTTCTCGCTTCAGTATTTGCCAAAGGCATCAGGGACTGCAGGAACTGCTGCAGCTCCTGAGCCAGGTAGTGTATGGACCAGCTGTAGCAGCACTTCTCTTGAAGACCTCTACTGTCTCTTGTCAGACTGTTTTGAGACATGGGAAGATGCATACACACCCAGAGAGGCAGGTACATAGGAACAATAAGTTATAATTGCTTTAAAAATAAGATTAAGAGGAAATCTGAAATGAAACAAATCCTCTCTTTAAATTTCAGTTATACAGTTGCATTTTTATATCTTGTTTTAAAATCCATTTTAAAAATTCCTTTTTACTGAAGAGGTGTTTTTTCCATATTTCACTCAGATAATCATTTTAGTTCCAAGAAAATACTGTATTACAGATTCTAGCTGATACTTCTGTTTTTAATCTCCCTTGCTTAAGTAACACTCACTTCAAATATTAAAAAAAAAAAAAAACAAAAAAAAACCAACAAAAACCAAACCAAAACAGTGAAATGTCTACTTTCTATCTAAGTGCTAGATACTTGTAGATGCAAGTAGACATGGTGTGGAGGGGCATGGTTTAGAGGTGGCTTTGGCAGTGTTAGGTTGACAGTTGGACTCAATAATCTGGAAGGTCCTTTCCAACCTAGATGATTCTATGATTTAGGTTTAATTCTTTATCTTCAGAGACAAGTTCAAACCTGCTGATGTGTGTAGTCTGTCATTTAACAGCACAGAAGGGGAAGAGCCTTTTAACAACCAGGTGAAATATTCCACTCAGTATTTTAGGTGTGGAAATTGGAGAGGAAGGGAGGGAGAGATAGAGGGAAGAGGAGGATGCAGCAGGAGTGGTGGGAGCTGCAGGACTCTTCCCTCCTTTCCAGAGGTTGCTTCAGACCCTTCTTGACTGCAAGCAGAGGATGCTGCACCACTGACTCTATCCCTAGAACCCAGGCAGGAAAGGCAATTAGCTGAAACGCATCTTGGAGATCAGTGGAGCTTTGTGGTTTGTACTGACTTCGTCCAGCCACCAGAAACTCACTCGACTGCAGGACCGGGACAAGGGCCAAGGTGAGGGCCCCTGGAAGATGGCCAGCAGAGGGGGCATTGACCAGCCTTCCTGTCCTCCCGGGCAGTACCAGGTGAAACCACTTCTCCACAGCGTATTAATGAACCTGGGCTTCAGAAGGAGCGTTGAAGGACTGCTGTAGTGGGGTTGTTGGTTTTGGAGGCTTTTTTATGGCTTTAGGAGAGACAAAACATCCCTTCTGAAGCTTAAGGCTTCAAGCACAGGTCACACTTCTTGTGAGGGACTGCAAGTCTGTGAGCAGTTCTGCAAGATCTGTTTGTTGTCATAAATAGCCACAGAATAATCCAAAATCTCTAGCATCCAGAACAAGCTGTGCTGCTAGTTGCTAATCCCTGGTCTACAGGAAAACGGAGGAGGGTCTATTTGCTAGGGTGCAGCATGATAGGATGAGAGGCAATAGTTTCTTAACTACAGCAGGGTAGGTTTAGGTTAGACATCAGGAAAAACTTTTTCTCCATGAGGATAGTGAGACACAGGAACAGGTTGCCCAGAGAGGTGGTGAGACCCCATACCTGGAGACATCTGAGGCCAGGCTTGCTGACGCTCTGAGCAACCTGATCTAGTGTAGGATGTCCCAGCTCACTGCAGGGGCGAGGACTAGATGGATCTTTGAAGGGTCCAGTTCAACTCTTCGATTCTACAACCCTTTTATTCTATGAAATCACTGGAGGAAGGTGTTTTTTGGTTTTTTTTCCCCCTGCAACTCTTTCATGCTCAGCTTCTTCAATACTTTACCAAAACTATTAATGCATGGAAGACCATTTTGATCCATAGCAGTTGTACTGTGCTTTAAAAGATTGTGAAAATTACCCAGCTCAGTATTTTTTTTAATGGGGTAATTAAGAGTATAGCTACCAAATGATGGCTCATAACTTTCAGAGAAGCATTTCAGGATATCTGCATCTCCACAGGTGCCACACAGTGCAGATGTTGACAAACAATGCAGTTATAAATGAGAGCAGAACAAATCCATGGTTAGAAGATGATGTTCATCTTCAATTCATCAGGCATCTGGTAAGGCTACAACATATGAACAATTCTAATGCAGTCTAATTGTGCTAAATACTGACTGGGGATCAGCTGTAAAATAATTTTGAGTCAGTAATAACCGCTTTTTACCAAACTGTGTTACACGAGTCTACATTTATGCCCCAGGAGGTTCACCCAGTTCTGTGTCTTGTCAGATGTTCCTGATTGACAAAGGGGAGCTGCAGGGTGTGTGAAGGAGGGTGGAGTGGGGCCTTCATGTGCCCAGAATTCAAACTCAGTGCGTTGTTCTAGATGTTGAACTACTGATATGCTCCAAAAAATATCTTCAGAGATTTGGCTTTATGAAGGACTGTGGAACTTTGCCAAAATGACATTGTGTTTGGCTGAACAGTCTGAACAAATTGTTTTTTTTGGGGTTATGACCAAAATAAATGGAATATATAACAAAGGAGTTAATGCTCACAATTTGTGAGAGGCAAAGCATGGGACCAGTTTCTGTGTTTTAAACAAAAAAGTCTCTGTTGTGTTGCTAAGAAACCACCTGGAATTTGATACTCAAAGACAAAATATGTTACAGTTACATAATACATTTAGTAGGTTCATTTTATTTAAGAGTTTTATGTTCCATGAATGGTATATTCCGTATTGTTGTTATTTTTCTGAAGAGCTCTATTTAACATAGTTATGTTTTTGATTAGTCCAAATCAGCACAAACACGTCTTAAGAAGCAATGTATTTAGTTTTCATCATTTCAGAATTATTTATTATCTAAAATTGTTTGATGTAGACATCAAATGTGACACAGCATTTTTCCCTTTTCCTCCTTCTTATTTTTAATGCCTCAGGGTTACAAAAATATAAGTGTTGCTTTGAAGCCCAGTCCTGGTTCATTAATGTTAACATCAAGTCTGACCATGGAAAACTGGCATTATTACAGCTTGTGAAGGAAGTTCAAGATGCTTTTGGCATTTACATTAAGTGGTGAAGAAGTTCTCTCTGTGGTTTCAGACATAACGACATATTTAGATATTTAATTTTAGTTTGTGATACATTTGAGACATTTAAAGTACGACCAGTTTCTGAAGACACGGTGGTAAACTGAGAACATGGGAAAGCTGCATTATCAGTACTAACAGCTCTCACCATGATCATAGCAGCAGGGAAGCCTGTCTCCCACCTCTGCCTCACTCCCACAAAATTCATTTCCATGGTGGGGAAAGGGAATCTTGAAAGAAAGAGCTTGTGGAAGAAAGTACTCAGGCTCTACAGAGTATGGTCTCTGCAAAAAGGGATCAATTGCTATTTATATATTTAACAATGCACTTTCTTCTATAGACTTTGCATTGCGTCTTTGTTCAGCAGTTAAAGCATGTATGCCATGTATGCCATTAAAAAGGTAAAAATATGTTTCTAAATTCTTCATTTTTTTTAAGCTTGAGTAGTTTTGTTGACACTCTGTATGAAAGTGTCTTTTTTATATGTTACTATAGATTTTGAAATCCAGGCATTTGCCAGTGGATGTTTTGTATTCCAGAGCTTTGTCTTTTCCCCTCTCTTTTTGCAATATCATTAGTTTTTCCTGTCTTTGAGAATTATAGTTTATAGAAAATACATGCCTTTCTGATTAGGACCCTGAGAAAGATAGTATGTCTAATCTGTTATGAATTCCTGTAAAAACTTTGGAGATCAGGTATCTTTCCTGTTAGCCTACATGTTCGCTCAAGGTTGGGAAAATGCCTGCCTAAGGCTGTATGGAGCACCTTGGTTTTCAAAGAGGTCACATGCAGCAGACTATGTATGTGCTAGTTTGAGAGACAGAGGAGCAATTTCTCTTCTTGTACTTGGGAAAATTGTATTTTTAGAAAACACATGAAATCTAAATTCATGAAAATATTTACTTTGTACTCATATCGGGTTCAATACAGGTTCTTTAGTATTATTGGTGTTAATTATTTAGTCTTATTCTATTGATTTATGTTTCAGCCTTCATGCTTCCTTGTTTTTCCCCAATTTCCCTTCCCAGTTGTGGAAGAGTCATCCAGTGACAGAGTAATCATCTAAACAGCAAGAAATTGACATGGGTTTCTCAAATCATAGAACTATTATTCCATGCTACTCATAAAACTCATCCCTACTCTGAAACATCGGGTTGAGGGAGGAGTCCAGATAGTAGATTGTGCAAATAAACTTGTTTTGTGTATACTAGATCTATGTGCAGTAATCTAAAACAGGGATACAACAAAATAAAACTATCCTTTCTAGAAAACAAATAGAAAATGGTGAAATATGGAAGAAGAAAAATCCAAAGATCATATGTGGCATGTGAAGTAGGGTTTAGACTTTCTCCCAGTTTGTCAGTTCTTTCCTGGTCTCTGCAAAATGGTGAAATTCTCCCCCAAAGGTTCATCAAAATCTTCAGTTTTTTAAGTGTAATGTGAAGAGATTTTTTAATATAAACCGCTCTATGTGTCATGAAAAGTCTGGTTTTGCCTATTCATATGTGAGGGGGAGGGTTGCCATTGGATAAAGGAATTTTTATATATACATATTTGTATTTTCCTGGTTCAGAATCAGGAACTGTAATTCTTACATTTATTCTATCTGTTTTTTCATCCCAAGCGTAATAAGCTCATAAGTGATTGATTCTGAACATTTTTGTATAATCTCAGTTCAGTTTATTGTACTTTGATTAAGATCACCTTTGTTTTCTGTGTTGTAGGAGAAACAGCCCTTCAAGGATACAGAATGTTTTGTTCACAAGTTCTGAACAATTTAATGAAAAATACAGTTAAATTGGACATTTTTATTCCATCTTTGTAGAATTTATTGTGGATATGTCAGAAAAAAAAATGAACACAACCCAACTGAAATAAGTATTTTCTCAGTGCAAATGGAAGGCAGCTTTTTGATTTTCACTAGACTGGCACTTTGCCCCTTTTTTGAAAACACAGAGTGTGATTATTAAATGGCAAGTGAGGAATAAATTTCACTTTCCTGACTTCAGTCCAGCCATTTAAACAGTGATGGTTACTGATACTGCTCAGAAAATCTTTCCAATGCAAACAGATCTCTGCTGTGGGTTCTGCTTTTGGTGGGACTGGGCCATCCAGAGGCAAGGTTATTATGGGACAGAGATGCTCTTTCAAGCCTCTCTCCTGTACTAAGAATTTATCAAGGATTAATGCTAAGCCTTTCAGCTTTTTATTATTTCCTTCATAATATTTACTTTAAATGTTCATAGACTCCTTATTTCAATGTGAGTTTACAGGCCACCTGTCAAACCTAGGAGTGGTTGGAATTTAAGAAGTACACCACTTTGTAAAGCTCTTCCTTACAGCTTAAAACTCCCAGTACATGGCAACCACCCTGGAACAACATCCACTGCCTTAGTTCGTAGTTTGCTGCAATCTCTCTCCAGTGATACTGGACAGGTGCCACATCTACCTCAAGTCTTTATAATTCAGGAAGCATTAACAAGCTAATTATTTTGGTCCTCTATCTAACTGTTTCTGGAGCTTGTCCTTCTTTTTCAGCTAACAGAAATATCAAGAATGTCCAGGTGCAAGCCCTGGAGTGATACTGAATGTTCCAGGGATCACGAATCCTGATTGCAGGTGAAGGGGAACCGTGCTGGTGTTAGCACAGCTAATCCCACTGGGAATGCACCTTCGGAGACATAGGTGCCTCCTCAGTCCTTCAAGGTTGGTTCTGAAGAGCTAAATGAAAGGTAAACAGGACAGCAGATAGCAAACCACTTCTGCAGGATGCACATTCCAGTTCTGTCATGCTGTAAAGCATTCACCTCTACAGTTGGTCTCCAGGCATATCCCTTCAATAAGGTCAAAAAGTTACTCTGATTCCTGCATCCCAATGATGTGAAAGTAGCAAATGAAAAAGCATCAGGACAACTTGCTGATGCTCAGTCCCTACCGAATAAGCAACAAACTAACACACACTCTTTTCTAGATTTGAATCATCTCTCTTGGGTTTTTTTAAAGCAAGGCATGGCTCAACTTATTTTAGAAGTCTAGAAGTTAAATAGCTAAAATAATTTTCCAAGGTTCCTTTACTGACAGAAGAGGAAACAACAGTTTCAAAGTACAAGTTAGATGCTTATTTTAGGATAAAATCATAAATCTCCTGGAAATTCCTGTTACTTTTTATTGAACCATGAGCAGTTCAAAAAGGACTGCTAAACCTCCTTTAAGTAATAGGTAAGGAGACTTATACAGGTCACATCAGATAATGCTGGCAAACTTTACTGAATGCAAAACTTCTTTGCCCCACCCATAACCAAAACTCTCCCAGTTTCATCATAAAGGCAAACAAAGGAATAAAAAAGTCCAGATCCAATGAAGATCATGAAAGCCTGCTCAGGTCCAGTGCCCAGGGAATCTCAAAGCATTGCAAACAACCTTTCAGCTACCTTGTGATAGGTAGTGATTCCTGCAAGCAGGAACAAAAGTGAACTGTACATACTGTTTTGAAAGAGGTAAGCAATGCATTAGATTTATATCTCACTTTTTTTTTCTCTCCTGACAAATACAGCCAAACACCCAAGGTTGAGTATACAAAGTAGGAAGATGGTCTGTTTACAGTGGTGTTGTAACTAAGGATATGCTCCACAATATGTTTTTTTTTCCCTCTTATTGCCCCAACTAGAACATAAAAACTTTTAGACAAAGACAAAATGCAGGTTGTGTGATTTTTCTTGGCAGAAGTTTCCATATCTTCTTCAACTTCCTGAATGATTTGACAGTAGCTGTCTGTCCCAGCCTCTACAGAATGCTCTTGTATGAGTGCCATGTCTCTGGCAGTACCTGGTGGCATGTGCCACAACTTAGTGACAGATCTGGAGAGCTCTTGTTTACAGGATGTGCAGCTTGCCTGCAGAAATTCCAGGAAACAATCCACTTTCTGTGACCTCAGAGCAGCCATTTTAATATACTACAAACCATCTGACAATAGAATTGTATTTGCACACGTTGGCTGGGCTTTTTATTACTGTCTGCTGGTCACACATCACGAGAATATAATCACTCGCACAAGCTCTGGCCTCTGATTGATTGACTGTTTTCTTTTTCCACATTTCAGTCAACAGCTGCTAAACCCAAAGATTATCCCAAATTTTTACTTAAAGAGGCAAATAGTTTCCATTATAAAAAACTAATCCAGAAGCATTTTTCTGACCATGCTCATTCAGGTAAAGAGCAGCTCAATGCACTAGGTGCATGCAAGGCTTTACTTACTAAATGAGATAGAAACAAAATTTTGAAAGTTACTGTTTACATTATTTTTAATGCAACAATTACTTTACGACTATTAAAATTAGAATCAGAGAATCATAGAATAGTTTGGGTTGGAAGGGACCTTAAAGATCATCGAGTTCCAACTCCGCTGCCATAGGCAGGGGCACCTCCCACTAGATCAGGCTGCTCAGTGCCTTGTCCAGCCTGGTCTTGAACACCTCCAGAGAGGGGGCATCCACAACCTCTTTGGGCAACCTGTTCCAGTGCTTCACCACCCTCACTGTAAAGAACTTCCTTCTTATGTCAATTCTAAATCTACCCCCTTCCAATTTACATCCATTGTTTCTGGTCCTCCCATCCGATATCATATTAAAAAGTCCTTCCCCTGCCTTTCTGTAGGACCCCCTCAGGTACTGGTAAGTTACTATGAGTAACCTGAGTATTCTCTTCTCCAGGCTGAACAAACCCAACTCCTTCAGCCTGTCCTCATAAGGGTGTTGCTCCAGCCCTTTGACCATCTTCGTGGCCCTCCTCTGGACCTGCTCCAATAGCTCAATATCCTTCTTGTGTTGAGGGCTCC
>VZTY01003376.1:0-19515 GCA_013400935.1 Turnix velox
ATGTTGAGGGCTCCAGAATGGACCCAGTACTTCAGTTGGGGATTTCTGTTTTACAGGCAGAGTCACATTGTTCAAATTTGAACAATAAGGTAGTTCAGGAAACTAATTCTTCACTTTTTGGAGAAATATAAAGAGTTTCCTCCATTTCAAGGAATATATCATTAATAATTACCAGTTGTCTTCTATGCTTTTAATCTACTGCATCCCTTGGTGTGCCAACAGCACAGGCAGCAGGGCTCCTCTACTCCTGTGAAGTAAATGTGATTATTAGAAAATGAGGCAGAACAGATTATCCACATCCTCCATCAAAAGTTTTAATGTTAAACAATGCACAACAAGCATCCAAACATGGTGTTTGCTGCCTTATCCCTCGTGGAGCATAATTGCACTTCATATACATTGAGAGCAATTTCTGTTGTTTATATCAAGGGATACACTTGTGTAATCTTCAAAATAATAATGTGCACAATGATCCAAACAGGATTTCCATGTTTTTAACAGCTCTGCATTAAATAACACATCCTCTTATTATTTTAGCAGACTATTTGCATCCAGAATTAAAAAAAAAAGAAGAAAAGCAGGGATGAACTCAAGGATAAGTCAAATGCTCTCTGATTAAATCCCATGTTACTCCACACTTCTGGAGTGTATCCATTTATTTCAGTTAATAAATCAAGGAAACTTCCCCTCTCCCATCCTCTAAGCACAGGATTTAAATTCATCCTGACCTAAAAGCACATGTTTTCAAAGAAAACTGAGTGAACATGCTTGCCTCTGCACTGAAACCTGCCATAACCAAGGGCACAGTGTGGTCTTACATACAGTAAGATCTTTAGGTTCACAGAAAACATATGATGATGAAATTATGTTTCCCTGTTCCATCTTGGCATTGGCTATAGGTGATCACACATGTTTTGGTTCAAGAGATCATGAAATGAATGTTTAATTTCATTCCTACTCAGGAATTTTGAGTAAGATTCAAGATTCTTGAGTAAGAGAAAACTTCTTTTTGGGGTTTATTGAGTAAGAGAATCCTGCTTTTTGGGGTATATCTGGAAGACTTACAGTCTCCAATTGCTTCCTTTGCTTCCTGTTCTATGTGGTCATTAAGAAGTTCTTCATCCTGAGGGTGGTGAGACACTGGAAGAGGTTGCCCAGAGAGGTGGTGGAAGCCCCAAATCTGGAGACATTCAAGGCTTGATGAGGCTCTGAGGAATTCATTTAGTAGAAGATCCCCCTTCTCACTGCAAGAGGGTTGGACTAGATGACCTTTAAAGGTCCCTTCCAACTCAACACTCTATGTTTCACTACCTTTGTGGTTATTTTATAGAAGTTCTGTGCAGAAGTCTCGTGCAGAAGAAGTTTTGAATGCAAATTTTGTCTCAGATGTACCCAAGATCTTAAAGTTTGGGTACTTCTGAGACAAGGAAATCTAAATGAGATAGGGAGATCCACCTTTCACTCCTATTCTCATGGAAATCCACAGCAGTTCTGCCATGCAGCAAAGAGGCAAAACAAAAAACAAAACTCATGGTGGCTGCAGAGAGACTAAGTCCACTTTTCCTCCATTTTTTATTTGCATCCTGTAGATTATTAAAGCATAAGAATCATGGATTTAAAGGGTTGCAAAGGACCTTCCAAGTCCATCTAGTCCAACACCCTGCAGTGAGCAGGGACATCCTGCACTAGATGAGGTTGCTCAGAGCCTCAACAAGCCTGGCCTTGGATGTCTCCATGGGGATGAGGCTTCCACCACCTCTCTGAGCAACCTGTGCTAGTAAGAATTAAAGTAGAAAATAAAAATGTATCATGTTAATCTAAATTTTAGAAAAGAATGCACTGCTGACCTCTCCACAACTGCTGCTTCCCCCTTCCCCCTGTCGAGCTTTGATGAGAGAGTTTAGTAATGACGAAGTGACCAACTTTAACATGCAATGCAAATCTGAAGTTAAAAATACCCATTTTCCTGATAAGTGGATTATGAATCATTAGAGAGACTGAAATAAAATCTCCTACCACTTTCCTCTTAGCTTTTCTGGGCAAACATGGAAAATACAGATCCATTCAGAGAACTGCCACAACGTAGCAGACACTTGGTTACTCTGGGGCTTTCTCAAGCTAGTCCTGTCTCTAAATCATCTCATTTTGATGTTGCATCTGGAAGTACTACAAGCTAACAGATGTAAATTACCTCATTGGGCCCATATATCTCCTGCTGACAATTATTAAAATCAACATGAACATGAGCAGGCACATATATTTCATGAGAGTGATGAAAATTTGATGCTTAGGTTTAAAAAAAGAGCTCACTGCTAACAACAAACATTAAAAAGGAGCTGAAAAAGTGAAGTATTTCACCATTTTGTTTCTGCTCTGCTGCACTTTTTTTCATTTTAGCAGGATTGTTGCAACACAACACAAAAATCAGGATCAAAATGTGTTTTGTTTCCATTAAAATAACAGCATCAGTCAATTTTAAGAACACTGCACTTCTGACTAGAAGGAAAAAAATGTATTTTTTTTCTTAAGTAGAGCTTGTGGATTGTACCAGCAAACATCCCAGCATGAATTCAATGTGGGCATCACTTCTGTGAGGTGTTACAGAAAGCAGGGAGCTAATATGTGCTGACAACACACTTTAAAAGCTTATTTTTCTTTTACAGCTACAGATAAGCCCTTCTGGATCTCTCTCATTTCTCAGGCAGCTTCAAGCACCACGAGAGTAATGGATCAGTGAGACTGTTCTTTCCTTTCCCACTGTCAGCTCACATTAATTTACAATGAAATACTTTTCCCTTTATTTAAATGGAAATTACTTGCCTCAAAAACTACTTTTGGGGTGAGCAAAAACCCACTGTAGCCCCAGCAACACGATGCTGCTGCTTTTTTTTTCCTCCTTCTTCCCCTTGGTATGGTGGCCAAATGTCTTTTTATATTTTTATTTTAAAGAAAAAAACAGCCAGATTTAGCTGCCACCCTAAAGACTGAGAACAGGAAAACAGGTTTTTAGTGAAATTTCATTTTATCATGTTGTAGCATCTACTTGCTCCCTGGAGAAAATTACCTGCAGAGATTGTATTAAAGAATTGTATTGAAGAATAATAATAGCAATTTCATAGTCATTTCACACAACTAAGCATGAACCACACAGGAAACCTATCCCAGCAAAACCCTCATTGGTTCCTTTCCCAATGCTGAATTTTACTCCTCTTTGCTTTGCAATCACTTATTGCAAAGGTTTCATCAAAATCTCAGTTTCTTCTTCCTCTTTACAAGCAGCAGAGTTAGATTAAGATGTGACCAATGATTAAGTAAATTGGGACTTGGTCTTAGTGCAGGGGAAATTGAGAATAATTCAAAACCACTATCCATTAGCAACTTGTATATTTATTTAGTGCTTTGTTTGGTTTTAGAAGAGAGAATAGTTAAATACATAGAGTCATAGAATGGTTTGGGATGGAAGGGACCTTAAAGATCATCTAGTTTCAACCCCCTGCAATGGACAGGGACATCTCCCACTACACCAGGTTGCTCAGTGCCTCATCCAGCCTGGCCTTAAACACCTCCAAGGATTGAGGGGGCATCCACAACCTCTCTGGACAACCGCTTCTAGTCTCTCACCAGCCTCACAGGAAAGAANCCTGGTTATTACAGACATATCATAGAACCATAGAATAGTTTGGGTGGGAAGGGACCTTCAAGATCATCTAGTTCCAAGCCCCCAGCCATGGGCAGAGACACCTCCCACTACACCAGGTTGCTCAGTGTCTCATCCAGTCTGGCCGTAAACACCTCCAGGGATTGAGGGGGCATCCACAACCTCTCTGGGCAACCTCTTCCAGTGTCTCACCACCCTCACAGTCAAGAACTTCTTTCTTCTCTCCACCCTAAATCTCCCCTCTTCCAATTTGCCTCCTTTCCTCCTATTCCTGCCATCCAGGACCTTATTAAAATATTAATATTTATATAACAAATCATCCCTTTTTTTTTTTTGTTTTCCCCTCTTACTTTGGCATATTAGTTTTTAGCTGAATGTGTCATTTGGAGCTTCAACAGTGCATCTTTTGATTTATGTGATAGGGCAGCAAGTGGAGCAGACACCATTATGAACTGTGAAAATGCTGATTTACTCTCACATTCCTTTGCTCTGACACTGACCACTCTTCTATTCCACGAAGAAAACACAGGTAGGATTTAATTGTCATGATTAGAGGGAAATCTGAGCAGCTAAAGATGTTATTACAGCTTGCTTGGCCAGCAAAAATCACCAGGTGGGAGGACATGGAGTCAAGGCTACAGTAAGCACCCCAAAAAAGAGAGGGAGGATGAGCCCATGGTGTTTTGCACAAGACTGAGCTCATCTGTCCAGCACAATATAAAGAAGGGAGAATAAAAGGAAACACTAACTTACCTCAAAAAGTGGCCAACAGAACTCCATTAAGAGTTTTACCCCAGAAATACACAATATCCTCTTTGCTTTGCCATTGCAACCAAGCATTTCTATGATTCCAGGTTAAAAATAACTCCTAAAATGTCAGGACTTGTATCAGGATGACATCAAATCCAAATTTTGCTGTGATGGCTTGAGGGTTATTTGCAGAGAAAGGTTAATTGTTGATGGGGGGGTAGAAAGAGCCCACACTGGTGCTGACAGTGACACCAGTGCAGCTGGAACTTGTGAAAAAATGAAATGGTCACTTTATTAGCTTAGGAAAAATGCTCATTTTTTAAAAAATCATCTTAAATTGCTATAGAAAATGGTACACAAAGAGTTTGTACATAAAGAACAGGCAGCATAATGGCTGCTCACTGCAGCCCAAGATGAATTCTTCTTTTCTTAGTTTATAGGGTTGGAAGGGACATTCAAAAGCCATCCAGCCCAACCCTCTGCAGCAAGCAGGGACATCCTGATCTAGATCAGGTTGCTCTTGCTCCTCAGTAACTTGTTCTCAGTTTAATAAACCTGTGTGTGTCCCTGAGCTGTGATTAGGACTTGAATTTTCCAAGGTAAACTTCCCTCTTTGAAGGGAATCGACTTAATAGCTCTCTCCACTACACATCCCTTTCTTTTTATACCACTGCTGTGTGACACAAGCAATTGGGGGAAGAAATAAAAGCAAGAAAAAAGTACAATCATAAAAAAAAAAAAAGGTTGTCAGGGGATATCAAACACACACACCTTGAAAGCCATTACATCTCCTAAATGTGGACACTCACTCAAGTGACTTTGGGACCCCAGAATCTGGCTGTATATATTGAAATCCAAGCTGAAACTACTAAAAAAGGGTATAAAAAGATTGCTTTTTTTCTCTCTCTCTCTCCAAGCTTCAAAGTCATCAATATTGAGTCAGTGCTCCACTGCAGAGATGGGGATAGGAAAAGCAGCAAGTGGCACCAGCAGCTGAGGGTTGAGGCAAAGAAAATGTGTGCTGGTGGATGCAGAAGGGGGTTCAGGGGGGGTGTTGGAGGCTTTCTATTTCTCTGCTGGTTTATCTGACTGCCTGTGTTTTGGGGGAGGCTCAAAGATCTGAATGAAGCAGAACTGACAAGCTATTTTGGTAGGAGGCTGGAGAGTTGTTGCCACCTCTAAGAACTGCAGCATTATCACTGCTGAGCCTTTGATCAACCTGTTGCCTAAACTTGGAGTGATTTGCCATTTTCTTTCTAGCATGGAGATGGAGGTGAGTCTTGGAGAGAGTTAGCAGCTTGTCAAAACTGTGACTAATGAACAAAGGAGTCTGAAAGAAATGACTGAAAGAGACTCTTCTCCTTGGCAAGCTTTGCTCTGCAGGTGATGGAGGTGGCTGTGAGATGTGGATGTGTCATTTTTCCTTCACTTCCTTTTTTTGCTGGGTAAAAAGGAACAAAGGCAGAGCTTGGAGTGGGATACTTGGGATGGGGAAGCACTCAACATTGCTGAAAGGGACCAGCAGCCCTGTTTCTGTGTCCCAAAGGACTTGAAGATGAGTATCAGAGGAAAAATAACTCAAGGAAATATTCAGTCAGCTCCAGGACCTCTGGAGAACACCTTCATGGGGGAGAAATTCCTCCATTTGTCCAACCTAAACCTTCCCTGCTCTAGTTTCAAGCCATTGCCCCATGTCCTGTGGCTCCATGCCCTGGCACATAGCCCCTCCCCATATTTCCTGGAGCCCCTTCAGGCACTGGGAGGCCACAGGGAGGTCCCCCCATATCCTTCTCTTCTCCAGCCTCAACAGCCCCAGCTCTGTCAGCCTGTCCTCCTAGCAGAGGGGCTGCCTCATCATCCTTGTGATCTCCTCTGGACCCTCTCCAACAGCTCCATGTCCTTCTTGTGCCGAAGGCTCCAGATGTGGATGTTGTAACTCCAGTTGGGGTCTCACCAGAGTAGAGCAAAAGGGCAGAATCACCCCTCTTGACCTTCAGGACACATCTTCGCTGATGCAGCCTCTATCTTCCACACTTGTCCCACTTTGAGCAGTGAATCTACATGTTTAGCAATCATTTTCACCTGATAAAGACTTCCAATCCCTTCATTTTTCAGTTGTTCATCCTTCACTGTGTAACACTGCACACTACATCCTCCCAGATTGTATCCATCAACTCCTGTTTGTTTGTCAAATATCATTCAGACATTCCTTAGTGATATTGCTGTCCTCATCTCTTTACAACACACCCCATTTTTTTGACCATTTCTATTAGCATCCCCTCATTTTTCTCCAGAGGAACAGAAAAAAGCATCAAATAAGTTCAGTTCTCAGATTGATTCCTCAGAAATTCTGTATTTGTGCCTCTGAGAACAAGATTGAAAATGTATTATACAGGTCAGTAGAAAGAGATAAAATTCAGGTTTTGGACACCAGGATAGAAAAAAAAAAAATACTTAACAGTAGAGATATTTTTAAAGCAGTGACTAGAATTAATCGGGATGCTTTAAGTGAGGATTTAGAGTTGAGAATATTCTAATTTAGGCAATATTATCTCAATGACATGAGCTGATTTACATCATGAAATTAAGCCAAGGATTAGATGGTAACAATCGGATTTTTTTAAGTGTTAGGATTGATTTAGAATCAAAACTTGATTAAAGACAGGCAGAATTCCTGATGGATTTTATATGGACTTTAAAAAGGGATGACCACACACAAGCTCCTCAGCATTTCTACTTTGCCCACTCTCCTTTCTACAGGGTTCTCTATGACTCAGAGAGGATTTTTCATTTCATATTTACCTTCTAATGTTCCTCTAGATGCTGTATTAAGTGATCCAATGATGCTACTCACACATTGCTCCACATTTACAGTTTTTAGGACTATCTGAAGCAGACACAAACCTACCAATCCATTTGGGGTTTTAATCAGAAGAGTTCATTTAAATTGAAGTACAGGTAAAACCATTTCTGTGAACCATTTCAGGAAGGTTATGACTTCATTTCAGTTGGACCTGTACATGAGGCTCAGGGGAAACCTCAGAGGAGCTTCTCAATACCTGAAGGGGGCTACAGAAAGGCTGGGGATGGACTTTTTAATAGGGTCCAGGATGGTAGGACTAGGAATAATGGATTCAAATTGGAAGAGGGGACATTGAGGCTGGAGAGAAGAAAGAAATTCTTTTCTGTGAGGGTGGTGAGACACTGGAAGAGGTTGCCCAGAGAGGTTGTGGATGCCCCCACAATCCTTGGAGGTGTTTAAGGCCAGGCTGGATGAGGCACTGAGCAACCTGGTGTGGTGGGAGGTGTCGCTGCCCATGGCAGGGGGTTTGGAACTAGATGATCTTGAAGGTCCCTCCCAACCCAAACCATTCTATAACATGTCATTAGCATTTAAATTGATGAGTGAGAGTCAGCCTGTTTTCCCAAAGACTTATAGAATCACAGAGTTGGAAGGGACCTTCAAATATCATCTAGTCCAATCCTCCAGCAGTGAGCAGAGACAAAAAGGGTCCATAAAACATGAAGCAGAGACATACCACATTAAAAAAACCCAACACTTCAAACCCTGGAAAGTTTGACTACTGTAATGGTTTGGCAGCTGTATGCCACATTTTCTTTGAAGATGCCAAAAAATCCCTCCAGACAGAGCCAGGTATTCAAGATAACTTGCAGGGAAGCAAAGAGCCAATTGCCAGAAACAAATGGGAGACATGTATTTTATGAAGAAATTCTTGGGATTACTTCACACCCATTTTTCTGCTGAACTCCAAGGATAAGATAAAAAGAGGTCACAGATGCAGGTAAGGCAATCCAGCATGGTGAGGACTGCAGCAGGAGTCAGAATCCTTCTCACTTTCCCTTTCTACTGAAATAAAAAGGGTGCTGTGAATCATCACAGGATAGACAAATCATCTGAGGCATCTTAAAACAGCAGCTTGACTGATTGCTGTAATATCACCTGTCATTCAATAAAAAAAGAACTGCAAGAACAGGCTTACAAAAGTTGATAGAAATGTGCCCAAAGCCAAAATGGAAACCCTTGGCTTCATCAAAGTCCCTCAATTAAAGCATTTCAAGTCCCTTCAGAGCAGATGCAGTGACCTCTGTGAAAGCCAAGTGAGGGTTGGCACAACAGATGAGGTCAAGCCAGATAGCCAGAGGTTATAATAAAAAAAAAATGAGTGGGAATGCATCAGGGATGGAGCTGCAAATCAGACTTTGCATCTGCAAGGGTCCTGGGTCACCCAAGAAATACTTTTTCCAGAGCTGCTGCCAAGTTTTAAAAGTTGAGGTTAGAAACAAAATGGAAAAGCAAAGATTTATTGATGGTGTGTGCATCCCAGCTCATAAAGCCACCACAGATAAAAGCACACCAGGTGTCACATCACAACCAGACTGGAGGACCACAGCATAAACAGCATCTTCATAGAATCATAGAATGGTTTGAGTTGGAAGGGATCTTCAAGATCATCTAGTCCCAACCCTCTGTCATGGGCAGGGACACCTCCCACTAGACCATCTAGCCTATTCCTAGTCGTCCTCTGCTTCTTTTTTCCTCACAGAGTTGCTGGTGATGCTTGTTGGGCAGGACAACACCTTCTGAAAGTTACCCTTATCTGGGAGGTGGTCAAATTTTCTACTATTTCTTTATTCCAAGTGACTCTTTGCTTTTGTAACCTCAAGGATTCTCAGCGTGAAGGACACGGCAGCTGAGAAGTTTCCAGCTTCATAATGATGCTGGAAACATGAACAAACTTGGGTTTTCAGGGTGAATGAACACTCAGTGACTTCCACAGAGGCCAGTTTTAATAGCTGAGACCTCACAGAGCCACTTCTCTTCTGCAAAGGAAGGAATTATAATCTCTCTCCTGTAATGGTATTGAGTCCCGGTCTGAGAAATACAACCTTCATGTGTCAGCTCTGCTTGGTGCCAGTCAAAACCCATTAAGCTGACCTGCCAATTTGCATGGGATCTACTTGTGCTTTCCTCACTCCCAGTTTCATCACTGGCACAAGCTTTGAGTGGCAGATAATGATATTCCAAGACATTTAATTTCAAACCTTATAAAGCTGCTTAACTGAATGAATCATGCTTAGCTCTCAGGATATCTTAAGTGAGCATCCATTTGAAACCTAAAGAATTCAATCCATTCAACCCAAGACAGTCTCTCTATAGGCTCAGGGAGACATCACAGTAGCTTCTCAATACCTGAAGGGGCTCCAGAAATGACATTTTAATAGGGTCCAGGATGGCAGGACTAGGAGTAATGGATGCAAACTGGAAGTGGGGAGATTTAGGCTGGAGAGAAGAAAGTTCTTCACTATAAGAATTGAAAGCAGTCTAAAGTCCACCCATGACTTGGGTAAGATCAGGTACCTTAAGAAACACATCACAAAGTCCTTCCATGAATTAAATCAAACCACATATTCTCTTTGAACCCAAAATAGTATTTTGTGGCTGGGAAAAAAAAGAAAAAACACATTCTTCAGAGATTTCAGGTTAGCTTTTTCAAACCCCACATCTCTTGCCCATTTGTAGAGCTAAGAGATGTGAGGGTGGTGAGACACTGGGAGAGGTTGCTCAGAATGGTTGTGGATGTCACCTCAATCCCTGGAGGTGTTTAAGGCCAGGCTGGATGAGGCATTGTGCAACCTGGACTAGTGGGAGGTGTCCCTGCCCATGGCAGGGGGTTGGAACTAGATGATCTTGAAGGTCCAACCCAAACCATTCTATAAAATCTATGCAAAAATGCCTAGGTAGGACAAAAAAGATACAAAACCCCCTAACTAAAACCCCAGAGATCTCTAAAAAGCACTTATTTTCTCAGAAGATTGTTCCCAGTATATATCCATGGTCATAAACTGGAAATACATAAATGCACCTTCAGCTGTAGAAATTTTTATCTAATATCCCATGAAACACATGCAGATACATCTCACTGCAAAGTTTTTGGGTTTTTTTGTCCAAATATAAGAATAATTTGCTGGCTTTCAAAGGAGAAATGTTCTATGTCATCTTGCAAGCAGAAATATTTACTGGATTCAGGATGATTATTGGTGGCAAAAAAAACCCCCTCAGTATTTTTCCCACCTGTTCACTACATTTTCTTAGAAACTACATTAGTTGTAAATTCAATCAATGAAATTACAGGTAGGAAAAGTAAAGAAAAAAGACAAATCTTCTCAACAAAGGGGAAAAAAAATAAGCTCTTTTCTGTACAGATACATTTCTATGGTTGCTGGTGGGAAGGCAGTTTATTCCTCCTTCATATTAAAGAGAATAATTCATCTTCTAGGGAAAAAAGATTATGTGCATTTGCAAATATCTTTTCTAGACAAAAACACTCTATTAAAATTCACATTTGTAAATAACCCTTATGTTCTGTGGCATGCATTTCTATGAGCAAAATGTAGAATCACATATTTCAAATGATGATTACATTACTTCCATCTCTCCTTTGCACACTGAATTTTGATATTTTTTCTAAAATATCTGTATTTTACCATTATTTCAGTTGCTGGCACTCCAGGCTGTACCAATGTCACCATCTGTTTGTTTCTTCAGAATTTCAGAAATAAAATTTAATGAATTTATCTATTGAAAACCTTCTTATTTTCTCTTTCCAAGGCCAGAGATGTTACAGCTTAGAAAGTGAAAACATGATTTAATTCAGACAATTGTGCAACACTGGGATTTAAGGAGGGTGGGTTTTAGCTTTTAGTGTAGAAAAGTTGCTTGAAAACTCATCTCCATCCTTGGAAGTTTTCAAGATTCAACCAGACAAGGGCACAGCTGACCCCACCTAGTGATGGTTCAAGCAACGTTCAGGCTGCAGGATGGTGTCACTGACCCAGAATTTTTTCAATCAGCATTTCCATAATGTGCCTTAATTTACATAACTGTAGTGTGATTAACAATAAAAACCAAAAAACTTTTAAAAAAAAGTAATTTTCTTTTTTTAGGCTTTGTACTAGAAAGGTCACAATGGCATTTTTTGAGCTGCACCATTAAAATTAAAGATCTTACCCTCCCTGACCACAACTTTGGGAATTTTAAAAGGTTTTTAAAGGGAGGTTTCACAAACATCACTTGATCTCAGAGCTCATCTCCACTTGGTGCCTCACTGAGGTCTCACCATTTCCCAGTGCCTCAGGCATAAGGTGTCCCATTCCTAAACTGGGCAGCTGCACTGAGCACAAACTGGTCAGCAGATGGGAGTGGGAGTTCCAGATTACAGCAAATCATACTGTTGAAAGTATAAAATTATCATCATCACCAAAAAAGTCATCCAACAACAGAGTTAAAACTGCTTAAAAGTTTGCCTGATTTACTTTCCTAACTGTGGCCTGGCTACATTTATATTCCCAGGCTGGGGGGGGGATTAATAAAATAAAAAAAAAAAAAAGGTCAAGTTAAGATAGGTGTTGACTGTGTAATATTATTTCAGCATTCCCCTTGATGCTATCTACTGGAACTCTTTGTTCAGAGAGAAGTCATAATAAATATACAGGAGCAGATCTGAGGTGAATATGCAATTGCTGACATTCGTGAGTCAGAATTTTAAATACTGGTAACCAGTGCCTGTTGGTGCCCTTACAGTATTTGCTGTAGCTCTTGAGTCCTAAATATAGGATTTTCTAAAGGGTACCTGACAGCAGTGTCTAGAAGGAATGAAAAATGGTGACATTTAGGAGCCCAGGCTGGTTTGTGCCACCTAAATCAATCCTAATGAGGCAGAGATCCTCTACACACATTACAACGTGAGAGGTTTACATGAGATCAGTCAAAATAAATCCAAAAGCCTGGAAAGACTGAAGAGAAACCTAAAGGTAAACGGAATTCCAGGCTGAAAATTCACCCAGTTTTTTACCTGCCATTATAGAATGGTTTGGGTTGGAAAGGACCTCAAAGATGATGTAGTTCCAGCCCCCCTACCATGGGCAGGGACACATCCCGCCACACCAGGTTGCTCAATGCCTCATCCAGCCTGGCCTTAAACACCTCCAGGGATGGAGGGGGNCTATTAAAAAGTCCTACCCCAGCCTTTCTGTAGCCCCCTTCAGGTACTGAGAAGCTCCTCTGAGGTCCCCCTTTAGCCTTCTCTTCTCCAGGCTGAACAACCCCAACTCCTTCAGCCTGTCCTCAGAAGGGAGATGCTCCAGCCCTCTCATCATCTTGGTGACCCTCCTCTGGATGCACTCCAACATCTCAATGTCCTTCATACCAGGTATGAAATTTTCATATTTTTTGAAGTATAAATTATAGATCATAGTAAAAGAAGCTTGCAGGGGACCTTCAAGTGTCATCTAGTCCAACCCCCCCTGCAGAGAGCAGGAAAATCCTGCACTACATGAGGTTGCTCAGAGCCTCAGTAAGCCTGGCATCCATGGGGCTTGAGTCTTCATTCTGTGAATTAGTTTTTCACAGAACAGTGAAACCCAAATTTTAAGCTATAAATAATATTGAAGTTAAATTTTAGCCCATACCTCTAGGTAGACAAAAGTATTATTAGTAATGTATCTTTGGCAAATTCTTGCTTTTGCCACCACAGGAGAATTTAACATTAACAAGGCTGAAGAAGCGAGGCAGCCACCAGGATTATTATGAAGGACTTTGCTTCAGCCAAATTTATGAACTGCCAAAGAACTTAAAGAGTTATTTTACATGAAACCTGAGCTAAGTGAGCCGTGCACTCTTTAAGATGCTCAAAATCCAATTTTACACTTGTCTTAATCACTGCAAATCAGTTCATCACACGTACAAGCTGCCATCTGCTCATCCATTTAGCAAATCTCCAAACATAAACTCATTTCTGCTGCTTAGGTACAGACACAGAGTGGATTCACAGGCAACTCCACCAGGATGCAAGCCCTTCCATAGAATCACAGAGTTGGAATGGACCTTCCAAGGACTTCTAGTGTCACCCCCTGCAGTGACAGGGACATCCTGCACTAGATGAGGTTGCTCAGAGCCTCAGCAAGGCTGGCCTTGGATGTCTCCAGAGATGGAGACTCCACCATCTCTCTGGGCAACCTCTTCCAGAGCTTCACCACCCTTATGGGAAAGAATTTCCTCCAAATGTCTCATCTAACCCTACCCTGCTCTAGTTTCAAACCCTTGCCCCTCATCCTGTGTCTCCATGCCCTGGCAAACAGCCCCTCCCCAGCTTCCAGGCACTGGAAGGTCTCCTCACAGCCTTCTCTTCTCCAGCCCTCTCAGACTGTCCCCATAGTAGATGGACTCCAACCTTCACATCATCCTTGTGGCCTCCTATAGACCCCCTCTAATAGTTTTCATGTTCTGGACACAGAACTCCAGGTGGGGTCTCATGAGGAGTTTTTCTTGATAAACCAACCACTGCAGATGCACTGCAGGTACTACAGGGGTATCAGAAACATCAGGGACAAACAAGAGTCACAGTAATATCATATCATGTCCTTGGGATCATGGCAGTCCCTAGAAAGCACCCCAATTCTTACTATTAAAACTTTTTTTCCCACTTTTCACTAATAATCGCCACAATCCAAGGGCAGGAGTTGAAATCATCAGCACCTAAATTCATATTAAGCTACATCCTCTCTACCCACTGAAATTAATTTCATAATTTCATCATCATCTAGGTTGGAAGGGACCTTTCAGATCATTGAGTCCAATCATCAACCCAACTCTGAAAAGCCTTGAACCTTCACAAGGACCTGAACCCTTGTCCCTCAGATTAGGAGTCTGATGCTCTCCCCAGCTGAGCCACACACCCAGGTTAAAATGAATCAATGGACTTGAAAAATCAGGCCAGATGTTCTGGGAGCAAGGAAACACATCAAGTAATCAGACCAGGCACACACCTCTGCTAATTCATCCAAAATCTGTCATTTTATACATGCTTCATTTCTAAAAATGGGATATTTGCATCAGAGCTAATGCATTGCTTTTGAAATGTTAAGAGATCACAATGAGGAATAAATTATTCTTAAGAAAATAAAGTATAATTTTAAAAAAGATTGTGATTATCTTGATTACATACTTTTGTTTCTGTAGCTGAGGAAAAAAAAGGAAAATAAAAGGTTATTTCATCTTCTCTCTCTGTTTTGTTACTAGAAATTGAGCATCATCAGCATCATTAATCTCTTCATAACATCTAAATTCAAGTATAAAGCACTTACCTTTTCCAGGTGAGTTGATAGTTAAGGGTTAAGAAATGTTTGTTTCCTTTTGATAAGTCTGAAACAAAGAAAGAGAAAAAAATTATTTCAATACTGTCTTCATTTTAAGCCTATTTAGGTAACCAAAATTAGGCACCAAGCAATAAAATCATGAGAGATTTAAAAATTTGTTTTTTCTTAATCAAGTGTCTTCAGAAAGTAATAGGTTTATGTAGATTTTAAATTTTGGAAAATGATTTTGGAAAATGAAATAAAGCAAGAGTTATCCCATTGCCCTTGTGAGGATATACATCCCTGCATCCAGGATAATTCAGTTTCCCAAAATAATAACTATGATTAGGCTTCCACCTCTTTTTTTTTCCATCCACACTCTCTTTTGGGTACTAGGTAGCAAATGAAAATGATTGACTAGAATGGAACAGAAGCTAAAAATGACCAATTTCTCCCTGAGTTAATATCAATCAGTGTCACAGTCATGTCAATCCCTGCTTTTGCTGGGCCAATACAGCTTCAATTCACTGAATATTTCAGTGTTTCTTCCCTAGATATATATATTTTGTGAGAGGTTTAAAAAAGAAGGGATGGGGAGGACAAAAATACAGTAATAATTATGGATGCTGGAATGGAGACATATTGGCATAGAGGTTCAACTAATTTTACCATCAAGAAGGCCAAAACTAAAAATAGAGATGACCAGCTTTTTTACAGCTGCTGAAGGGCATCACTGACTTCAGTTTGCCCCAACTACTAGTAAAGAACCACCAAGGTAGAGAAATCCAGAAAGAATTTGACTTAATTTGCAAGATCAAACCTTCACGATTTGCTCTTAAAACCAGACAACCACTATGCTGAAGGAGTCTCCCTCTAAAATAGAAAATAAATTAAAAAAGAGAAAGAAGGTGCAAAAGTCAAGACAAATAAAACTAAAAAACCCCATTGCAATGTGGGTCAGTTGGAAACCCAGAAACTCCGCTAGCACCAGTGTTTTTGTGCTCCTACATGAGGGACAATGGTTTGAAACTAGAGCAAGGCGAGGTTAGATGAGACATGAGGAAGAATTTCTTCTCCATGAGGGTGATGAGACACTGGAAGAAGTTGCCCAGAGAGGTTGTGGAGGTCCCATCCCTGAAGACATCCAAGACCAGGCTTGCTGAGGCTCTGAGCAACCTCATCTAGTGCAGGATGTCCCTGTCACTGCAGGGGGTTGGACCAGGTCCCTTCCAACCCTCTGAGTCTATGATGTAATTACTCTTCTGAAATACTGCAGCCTTCATTCTTCTAGAAAATAGGAGAAAATAAGGTGTACTCCCTATAATTAAAAAACTAAGACAGCAGCAAGCACTTAATATTATGACATATGTTTGTAATGTCTCTCCTCTCCACTGAATCAGTATTTTCACTCAATATTCTTTCAAATCTTTAGATTACCTGAAGTGGAAAACTGGAACTGATCAGGTTTATGTTTCTGGAATGTATTTTCCAGAAGACAAACTCACTAGAGCTTCTACCTGAGTTTTATTCATTTAGTAATGAGTAATTACACAATCTGCATGTGAACCACACATATGTGAGAAGAAGGAAATCCTGCTTAGTTAATTCAAAAGGTTTTAGATTTAAAAAAAATAAGATAATTGAGGCTACATCTCACATGGAAATGTGCTAATGAGCATGATGAATTTCATTTCTAATAATTCAAAGTGTAAACATATCCTCACAGCTTAAAAAAAAAAAGAAAAAAGCCACAAAAATCTGTCCTAGTGATTTCCTGCCCAGTAATAAACTCAGAGCCAGAGATCCTCTCTCACAGAAACCACATTAATGCCCTGCTGAAACAAATCTGAATTTAATTCCAACTCTGTGGGTAACAATGCTGTCTGCTTTCCTCTTTACTGCTAGGCTATAAAAACCCAGGAATTAGATTGATGACCAGCCACCTGCTTTTGCCACAGACTGCCAAAAACCTGAAAATACTCCCCTTACTTCCTTTATCATCCTTTTTTTTTAGGTTTATTTTTGTTGCAGGTAGAATTTCACCAAACTTTGCTGCTTGGTTGACAAGCAAGGAACAGTCATATGTAAAACCCTCATGTATTTTCCTTCAACTATATGATAACCCTGGCTTTTTCCCCAAAAAATCACTTTTCTATT
The DNA here is from genome assembly GCA_013400935.1 of Turnix velox. Taxonomy (NCBI): domain Eukaryota; kingdom Metazoa; phylum Chordata; class Aves; order Charadriiformes; family Turnicidae; genus Turnix; species Turnix velox. Next base: position 16,721 of record VZTY01003376.1, read on the forward strand.
TAGCAGTCCCACCCTTCACCAAGAGGATGTTGAGACACTGGAAGAGGTTGCCCAGAGAGGTGGTGGATGCTCCATCCCTGGAGATATCCAAGGCTGAGGCTCTGAGCAACCTGATCTAATGCAGGATGTCCCTGTCACTGCAGGGAGTTGGACTGGATGGACTTTGAAGGTCCCTTCCAACTCTTTGATTCTATAAAAATACATTTCCACATCTCAGAGCCACTCTCTGCCTCTCTAGCCAGCATCCACCACAACCATGGGCTGAAGGATGCTGTAAGGTTGTGAAGAAGGAGCAAAGAACAAAGAACAAATCAGGCAAAACCTCTCTGCACTGACTTGTTGCTTGTGAATCCATTTACATTTAACACATTAGAGCTTTCCTGGTCATAGGAAATGGGATTCATCCTCTGGGCTTATAGGATCCTGCTTCCACAGAAGGCAACTTGAAGTCCAGAACAGCTTTATAACAGATGCCAAGCCCTAACTCCTCAAAGATGCTCACAAGGCATCACTGTGCTCACCTCAGTCACAGGGAAGCACAAATGGAAGGGGAAAGCAGCCCAGGAGTAGAAATCAAACCCCTGAAATCTCAAAATATTGACAGAGCTCTGGTACTGATGTATCTCTGCATCTTCATCCACCTCTACATTAAAAGTTAGCGGGATAAACTAAAAAAGAAAGAAAAGAAAAAAGTATTCCTGAAGCTGCTCAATAATCTGAGGGAGAAAAAGAAAATTCCACAGGACAGAGAATGTGCAAACCTCAGATATCATGAAATGGGAAATATCTTCTGAACACTTTCAGAAAAAAAGCTTATGCTTTGCAGTCTACAATAAATTACAGGCTTAGACTCCTCTTTAGACCTAGTTTCACCCTTGCATGCTCTCTGAGAGTAAACACAGAAGAAAAATGTGTTCTGGGCTGTTATTTCAGGTATTTAGGCATTTTATGTCTCAATTAAGTGAGAGCATCCACAAGCTACAGGCAGTTTGTAATTGAAGATGCTCTGAAGTCTTTGAAAGGCTGGAAGGTTGTTCAATAAAATAAGGGAGGCAGAGGGGCAAATATATTTTCCAACGTACATATAAACAAAGTTCATCTTTTTAGGTATTTCTTAAGACCTGCAGTGATGAAAACCAAATCACAGCAGGCAGCTAAGAGGCGTAAGAGATGAGCAGTCACAATTAAACCAGGACAGAAAGATGTGGAGAGAATGTACCAAACAGATAACCCAGGGCAATATAAAATACATAAGCTAATGCGTCACCTTTGAAATTGAGGGAATAGAATGTGGTGATAAGATCTGAGTGAAAAAAAACCCTGGGAAATCTCATTTACAATATCTGACCCATTTATCTTACCATCAGGGGTGGTGAAACCTTCTACTTCACACACAAAAAAAAAAGCATTAGCTGAGGTTTTAAAGAGCTGCTTAGCTGGAAACCTGACCAGTCTGGAAGAGGCTGTTAAATGGAGATTGCAGCAAGCTGTGTTTTAAACTGTGTGAAATCACAGGAGGTGATCAAAGAAAGCACAGACATTCCAGGGAGAGCAGAGAGAAACAGCAGGATCTGCCCCACAGCCATGGAGCAAAACATCTTCTCAAACATCTGTTGTCACCACAAACATCTGCTGCCACCCAAATAAACACAACTGCTACCAAAGATGGGTTCTAGGTGGTAATAATCATGTTTTTAACTGGGAGGATGAACCCCATGCCACACCAGCACACCTGGTGGCAGTAACCACCCCAGGGTGATGGGAAAAAGGTATTTTTGGAGGTGTCTCCAAGGAGACAGAGAAGTCCTGAGAAGAGTTCATTATATAAAATAAGAGTCCAGTGAGGAAATTCCTCAGAGAAATCTCCTAGATTGGTGGAGGGCAGAGCCTCCTTTTTATCCTAATTCTCTGGGCACAGTTTTTTCCCCCATTGGCTAGCACCATGGTACTTGAACTTAGATGATTCCTGGATTCACCTAAATACACCAAATCATAACCTAAACCAGACAGATAAATCTAATTAAATTAATCAGAAAAAAAAATCTATTCAAAAAACCTATTTGCAGTTCCAGCAACATCCATGTGCGCAGTGTTTGCAAGCACCCTATTTGTTTGCAAGCAAACTATTTGTAAGGTCACTCATGCCCTGATCTTATCACTGGGAGTAATTTTGTGTAAAACATTCCTACTTTAAACGCAAAAGATTTGGAGACAGTCCCTGAATTGAGAAAGGAATTCAGCTCTTAAATATAAATGATATAAAATAAAGGGAGAGTCCACTGAGGAAATTCCACAGAGGGGGTCTCCCAAATTGGTGGAGGGCAGAACCTCTTTTTTATCCTAATTCTCTGGGCACAATTATTTTAGGGCAGGATCCAGAGATACCTTTCCATTTACCCAAAAGAATCAGTATCACAGGTTCAGAGGAGGGCCATGAAGATGAGGAGAGGGCTGAAGCATCTCCCTTCTGAGGACAGGCTGAAGGAGTTGGGGTTGTTCAGCCTGGAGAAGGCTCAGGGGGACCTTAGAGTAGCTTCTCAATACCTGAAGGGGGCTACAGAAAGGCTGGGGTAGGACTTTTTAATAGGATATGTGATGGAAGGACTAGGAAGAATGTATGCAAATTGGAAGAGGGAGATTTAAGTCAGATATAAGAAGGAAATTATTCCCTGTAAGGGTGGTGAGACCCTGGAAGAGGTTGCCCAGAGAGGCTGTGGATGTCCCCTCAATCCCTGGAGGTGTTTAAGGCCAGGCTGGATAAGGAATTAAGCAACCTGGTCTAGTAGGAGGATTGG
>VZTY01003376.1:35598-48565 GCA_013400935.1 Turnix velox
GGTGTAGTGGGAGGTGTCCCTGTCCATGGCAGGGAGTTTGGAACTAAATGATCTTTAAGGTCCCTTCCAACTCAGACAATTCTAATAATTCTATGAACTAGAAGCCACAAACACACACACATTACTTCTTCACCCTGCTTAATCTGTTCCATCTCTTGATGAAACTCAAGGAGCAGATCGATGGGTTTCAAGTCAAATTCATCCTAGTTCTCTCAGAGCACAGAAACCTGAAATTGCTGCACTAAAATTCCACCAAATCTGCCCCAGTCTTCCCATTAGTCTGCTTAAAAGATGGAGAATACAAGCATTTGGAGCATGAGGGAGTTGGGGTTGTTCAGCCAGAAGAAGAAAAGACTCAAGAATGACCTCAGAGTGACTGATCAGTACCTGGAGGTAGGTATAGAAAGGCTGGGGTAGGACTTTTTAATAGGATTCAGGGTGGCAGGACTAGGAGGAATGGATGCAAATTGGAAGAGGGGAGGGTTAAGCTGGAGATAAGGAAGAAATTCTTTGCTGTGAGGGTGGTGAGACACTGGAAGACTTTGCCCAGAGAGGCTGTGGATGTCCCCTCAGTCCCTGGAGATGTTTAAGGCCAGGCTGGATGAGGCATTGAGCAACCTGGTGTAGTGGGAGGTGTCCCTGCCCATGGCAGGGGGTTGGAACTAGATGATCTTGCAGGTCCCTTCCAACCCAACCCATTCTATGATTCCATTTTTATCTTTGTTTTGAGCCTTCCCAAAATTCAACACAGCCAAAGGTTATGGATTGAGTTTTCTTCCATTTTTAACATTTTAGAAATTCTAAAACCACTTAAAACCTTTCTATACACTCAAGACTTTGCTTGTGCAGTCTTTAAAATGGCTTTTAAGACAAAGTCAAGGTGTTAAAAAAATGCCTTGTTAAATGGAAGTGAATTGTTGCCATGATGAATAAACCAGACTGATAGTTTTATCACAATATTGGTTTTAGAAGATGAGGATAAATTGATTAAATTCTCTCTTAATAAATAAATGGCAATAAATTGATTGCAATAATAAGCTGATATACTATTCTCTCTAGAGTTCTGAAATATAATCATTACACACTTTTGAAAAACATAATTTTCCCTACACTTAATAGAGACAACTATATAATTTATCACTAAACCAATCAGGTCAGAATAAAAAAGTGGAATTAAATCCTTTTCATTAATCCTTTTTTACTAGCTGTGATGGCAAGTACTGCTCCTGCAGCATCACATCAAAATGGGGTTGATTATGGTTGGTTCTTAGCTTATCAAACCACACTTTGAGAAGTCTGATGTTCTCCATCATGAGATTTTAATCTGTCAAAAAGTATTTTTTTTTCAATTAAGCCTGAGCATCCTGCAAATAAAACATTGCACCCCAATCAGATTGAGTCACAATAATGTTTGTTGGCATTTTTTACAAACCAATTTTGGACAGGTTTTGGTCCTTGTGAGTTCAGATGTGTGTAAACACAGCCTGCCAAAGTAAAGCCTGATGAGAATTTGTACATGTGTTGGATTTTGAATAATCCACTCATTCATCTCACTCTGGCAGAGTGTTTTAGGTTGAGAAAGATGAGCCTTTGGACAGCACAGCCTTATTTTAAAAAGCTTTCACTACTCTGCAAATAAACAAACCCTTGCCTCGAGATAATTGTTGATGTTAGAGCTTTCAAACCCAGAAAAGGAAAAGTAGGACCTGATTTTAATTACATTCCCACAGTAAACAACATCTTAGGGCACAAGTAGCTGCATTTGGGTAATATGATCCAGGTGCCCTGGGCTCTCTGCACAATAAATCCACCCTGCAAAGACAATGATGTGGATGTGAGGAACCAGCTGTCAAGAACTGACCAGCCAGACATGACTCTAATGCTGGGCTATGGTGGGACCAGGTGCAGAATAGCAATGTTCAAGGCACTGCCTGACCATGGAAAGGCAAATTTCCAGCTGGACCAAAGTGTGAATCCTAACAGATGAGGCAAAAGGCAAAGAAACACCTGGTAGCTCTGGGAAAAAGAAGATGAAAACAAAAAAAAAAACAAAAAAAAAAAGGCACCATGATGCTTCACCAAATGAGTCATCAGAGTATGAAGCATTAAAGGGAAAGCAGGAATTTTTACTTTGAGATCTGCAAAGCTGCAGAAGAATAAGCTGCTTTCCAGGGGGACAGTGACTCATTTAGATCAGGCTTCTTTTTCATAATTCAGCTTCAAGTAAATTACAAAAGGAGCTCTTGAACAAAGAACTCTTTTTAAAGAGGAGTTGAAAGTAGACAGGGCTCCAAAGAAGTGCTCAGCTGTGCAGGCTCCCTCACACAATGTCACTTCATGTATAAATATAGCTTATAATGAGGTGTTACTGGTGTGGTTTTGGCAGTTGTAAGCAAGAATGATTTGGAGTTTAAAAGTATCTCTTCCAGAGGTGGAAGAGAGCTTCTACAATGAAAACTAGAAAGCCAGCAGATGGCTCTGACCAGGCAGGATGGTGACCATCACTGCCCCAGAGAGAAGGTGGGCAGCTCAGGGCTAGATTTGAGAATGAAAGGGTCCTCCTGGAAGCTACTGGGACACCACAGTCTCCATAGATAAAATATATCTAGAAAGAGATTTTCACTCAATATGTTTTCATTACCTTGTCTATAATCACAACAATTCAAACTCAGGGAAGGTTTTTAGGTGCAAGCACTTGGTGAATTTTAATTCCAGCTACTCTAAAAACTTGACCCATAAATGCAAACACTATTTAAAAGCATCTAAAAATCTACTGAGACTCAGACTTCTGCTTCAGTTTTCAACACAGAAGTTGCTGTTACTCAAACTTCAAATGTTTCCTTTACAAATGCTGGTGGCAATCAGATTTTGGGGATGTGGTGAGTAAGTGGAGAGAGGTTTTCCTCCCCTTCTACTCTGCCCTGGTGAGACCACATCTGGAGTATTGTGTCCAGTTGTGGGATCCTCAGTTCAGGAAGGACAGGGATCTGCTGGAGAGGGTCCAGCACAGAGACAGAGAGGTGATGAAGGGATTGGAGCATCTCTCTTCAGCTTGGAGGAGACTGAGGGGTGACCTCATTAATCTCTATAAATATTTAAAGTGTGAGTGTCAGGGGATGGATCCAGGCTCTTCTCAGTGACCTCCAACTACAGGACTTGTGGTAATGGGTGCAAGCTGGAACACGGGGGATTCCACAGAGATATAAGAAAAAACTTCTGTGTAACTTCTGGGGTTACACAAATTAGAGTTCAAACGTTCAGCTGCAGGGAAAAAGAAGCTACTGACCCACCTGAGACTTCATCAGGCACATTTCAGAGCTTTCAAGCATCATCTAGAATGAAACAGGCCATAAATAAATGGTCTGGGAAACAATGAAGATTGCTGCAAAATCAACCAAGCATGAATGAGAAACCCTTGGTGATGCCTGGCAGTGCTGTGAACGAATTCCTGCTCTAGTTGAAAGTGATGACGAGCAACTGAAAAAGTCTTCTCATAACCAGTGGGTTAATAGAAGGGTTAAGATAGAATCATAGAATAGTTTGGGCTGGAAGGGACCTTAAAGATCATTGAGTTCCAACCTCTCTGCCACAGGCAGGGACACCTCCCACTAGATCAGGCTGCTCAGTGCCTTGTCCAGCCTGGACAAGATACTTGGTCTTCTTTTTGGCAGAGATCCTGAGAAGGTTAATAAAGGAAATGGAAACAGAAATCCCCCTCCAACCTGCCAGATGTCTGCTACACTTCCACAACTGTGTTTGCAGCAAGCAAGTCCCTGCATGAACTAGTGAGAGGGCTTACAAGAATCCAGTTTAGATAATATTACTATCATTAGGAATGTGGAAAATAGGTTTAATAATAATGTCAATGTGGCTTATCAAATTGCCCTGGTCTCCAGAATATTGGCAGAGATCCCTGCAACGGAAAGACCCTGGTGAGACCCCAATTGTGTCCAGTTCTGGAGAAATCAACATCAGAAGGACATTGAGCTGTTGGAGCAGGTCCAGTGCAGGGTCATGAAGATGATGAGAGGGCTGGAGGAACTGCGTTCTGAAGACAGGCTGAAGGAGTTGGGGTTGTTCAGCCTGGAGAAGAGAAGGCTCAGGGGGGACCTCAGAGTAGCTTCTCAATACCTGAAGGGAGCTACAGAAAGGCTGGTGGAGGACTTTTAAATAGGGTATGCGATGGCAGCACTAGGAATGCAAATTGGAAGAGGGGAGATTTAGGCTGGAGATAAAGAAATTCTTTGGTGTGAGGGTGGTGAGACTCTGGAAGACTTTGCCCAGAGAGGCTGTGAATGTCCCCTCCATCCCTGGAGGTGTTTAAGGCCAGGCTGGATGAGGCACTGAGCAACCTGGTCAAGTGGGAAGTGTCCCTGTCTATGGCAGTGGGTTGGAACTACTTGATCTTGAAGGTCCCTTCCAGCCCAAACCATTCTATGGTTACTCCCTGACTCATTAATTTTCTCTTTTCCTGTGTCAGCTCTGGTTTATCTGAAGGTTTACACACACACTTCATCTTCCTATCCTTGGGACCTGCTGTCCCACGTTCCCTTTACACTTCTCACACCACCCAGTGCAACCACAGATGTTTTCGTTATCCCTATAAATGTCTAATCCCTTCCTGAATCCCACTAAGCTCTTGGCTTCACTCAACCCTCTGGGGATTTAATTCCACAGGTTAATTATGCATTTGTGTAAATACTTATTTTCTTTAATGGTTTTCATTCTGCAGCCTCTTGGTGCCGTTATAGGTCCCCTGGTCCTTGTATTGTAAAGAAAAGATAAGTGAAAGTGCCAGATTTACTCTCTCGAGCTGCAATTCATTATTTGTACATCTCCACTGCCTGCCCTCTTTATGTCCCCTCTCTGCACTAAAGCCTCCCTGAGTTTTAATTCCTTCTCCACACACAAGCCATTCAAGCCGTTTGCCATAATTAAAACAATTAATTTCGAGAAAAAATCCAGGCTGAGACACAGAGAACTCAGAAAGGGACGAGGGATAAACTGAAAGGATGACTAAGCTTCCTCCATCTACAGGGGCTTTTTGCAAGCCCTAGACTGCCCACATTCCCATCCAGAAACCTGCTGCTCTCAGGCTCTCTGGCTAATAATATTTAAATGCTTTAATAATCTGGTAAATTAATGTCTTTAATTTATTAAGAGTTTCACCAGCAGCACCACTGGGTTTAAAGTCACGACTACAAGCATTAAAATTTGTGACAACAATGAGGACTTCTATTCCTCCTCAATTTATGAGGCTGCCTTTCTCATCAGCATGAAGCTGAATAAAAGGAAGATCTTTAAGAAGAATTTTCTTTATCCCCAGTCATTTTTGGGACAAAGCATTAAAAACCATATAGTTATTTCTACTGAGATAAAGACCTTCTAAAGCATAATATTTAAGAGCATCAACATCTAATCAGTATTTCATCAAAGATAAATTTTCAAAGAAATAGATAAGGGTTTGTATAAATTTGGCTCATCTGTTATTTTTTCCACACTCTATGGCTCTTCTTGAAAATCTATTCCTGTATGATGTTATTTTCTTTTGATCTCAGAAGGATCAAGGTTGTGACACAAAGTGATCACCAAACTCCTTCAGCAAGAAGCATCCCACCAAATCCATCTTTAGCCTTTCCCCTGCTCCAATTATGTTTCCTTTCCTCTTTCTGTGTTTTGAAGAACTGACTGGTATTTGAAAAGATCATAGAATTATAGAATAGTTTGGGTTGGAAGGGACCTCAAAGTAGATCAGGTCGCAATTAATTTGGTTTCTTTCCCTAGGAAAATAATGTTACATCTTCCTTTTTTTTAACAAGGAAAAGAGTTACATGTAACTAATCTCTTTTTTTCAGCAAGTCAAAAAGCTACATGTAACCATTTTCTTTTTTAACAAGGCAAAAAGTTACATGTAACTAGTTTCTTTATCAGCAAGGCAAAAAGTTACATGTAACTAATCTCTTTTTTTCAACAAGGCAAAAAGTTACATGTAACTAATTTTCTTTTTCAACAAGGAAAAAAGTAACTAATTCTGTATGGGTCAGTATTTAGCAAGATGAGTGAAAATAAACATTGGATTACCAGCAGGAGAACCAGAGAGGTGAGGCAGTGGACATCCCTGCAAACAGAAGGAAGCAGAGCCCTCAAACCATAGCACATCTGATTTTTCTCTCTCTTAATTCACTAAGCAAACAGAATAGAAATAAAGCAACAGAAAACCCTTTTGCTTGATAAATGTAATCAGCAAAGTTTAAAGTCGTGATCCAAAGAGTTGCACTCTGCTTAATTAGTCTGGCAGGCAGGGGAAATCCCCAGAAGGATGCTTTGATACCTTCCCTTTTATTACAAATGAAAGGAAAGCAAGATGTTATTCTGTAAGCCACATCTAAAAGACAAGCAAAACTTGTTTATCAGGCTGGGAGCCACCTCCCACTGTGCAGCATCCTGATGCTTCTTTTTATTGAGCACAACTCCTTCAGCAAAGCTCTGCACAGAGGTTGGATGTACCCTTTAAGTTCACGAGAAGTCCTGAAGCTTCAAAATAAAGATCTGTTTCAGCGGAATGATCTATTAGTCTTACTTTGTAACTTCTTTTTGCAAACCAGAAAGGTCTTAAATCTTTTTTATATAAACTAGAGTGGACTAAACATCCTTCAGTTTGGCCTGAAAATAACTGATTGCTCCACATGAACTTCAGATAAGGAAAACTTTCTTGGTGGAAAAGCAGCTGAACTACACACTCAACAGCCAAACACCCTCCTGAAATGTTTTATATATAAAAAGAAGTGCAAATGTGCTCTGAAATTCACTTAAATTCACACCCAGCTGCACAGGGAGCAGTGGCACTAAAGCATCACTGGAGAGATCCATCACTTTGTGGTGGGCAACACACACCACTCTTCAGGCTGTGAAATGTCCCTCAACTGCATTCTCTCTTCAAACTTCCTTTCATTTTAATGAGCTTGCTTGAAAAGACACTATTGTGGGATGCAAAAAGGAAAACAGGCTCCAAAAGCAAATCTGAATCATCTGTTTCATCCCAGGTCTCTGTCAGTGTAGTCAGAGAAGAAGTGAAGAAACTTTTTTATATGAAAGAGATCAGATTTAATTGCATGCAGAAAGAATGGGTTCCTTTGCCTTTTTTACTTTTTCCAGGCTGTTTTTCTGTAGAATTTAGGATAATTGAAAGAAACATTTTACCTGCTAGAGGAATAATAATATTCCTCCCCTGCACTTTTTATCTCCTCAGGTCAGGTTGTAGCTCAGCCATGGAGGAAGGTTCTTCCACCCTCACTCAAGGCAGGTCTGGGAACTCCTGAAGCACCCCAAGATCAAATTTTCTCCTGTATGTTCTAATGACAACAGTTGTTTAGGTGTCCAGCCAGTCCATTCAAGCACTAAAAACCTTCTGGACAAAATGCTGAATGAATCTTCGCCAAAAATTTAATTGCATCCATTGATGCACCAAAAACAAAAGTGTTATCTAATGAATTTTTCCTTAACAGAGGCTTTATCTTTGTTTCCTCACTAATTTCTCAAGGTTCTTGGATCACAGATCCAATCATTCAATCACCTACACCCTGACTATTCTTTTTTTGACTACTACAGCTCCTGATCTGGGCAGCAATAAAAAACTCCCAGTCAGTTCCTGATTTTTTATTATTTTATTATTGATTGATTGAGATGGTTCACACAAAAAAGATAGGACACCAGCCCAAGTTTTGGTCCAAATGAAGAAAAGGAAACTGAGTACAAGTGAACAGCCAGAGATCTGGATGAAGACAGGTAGATGCTTTCTTGGAAAATAAAAACCAATGAAGTGGAACAACTCTCATGGCAGCTGGGCATTTGCCCAATTTTAACACCAGAAAAGTTAGAAATACAGTTAACTACCCCCCTAAATAAACTCTTTTTTTTTTTCCTAACAGATCAAGCACCAGCATAATGTGCAGGCCTGATTGTTCTCATTAATATAACTCTAAAATCCAGATTAAGTCAAATACATCATCTTGGTTGGACATCAAAAAGGAGATATGCAGCTGTTGGTAAGCTCTTGAGAAAGCTTCCTTGGTTTGTCATTACTGATGGAAGATAAGCAAACTGATGAAGATGCAAACCTAAGGAATATAAATGTGTTTGGAAAGAATTCAAAGGGCAGATGCTACACCTCATTATGAAGGTTTTGAGACCACTGCACAGAATCATGTTAGGCATTTGAGCTGCAAGATTGAATTCAGGTTTACATCCTGGGAGGTCAGGCAAGAAGCAGCAGAGAACCTGCCCTTCCCTGAACCCCTGAATACTAATGGCACTGGTGTGACATTTAAAGAGATGAAATACATCTCTGCTGTAAGCAAGAGATTTCCATTTATCCAGAATATGCTGTCATAACTCTGAGGTGTCCATGTTTGATCTGGATCATTCTCCAGCTGATGAGCAATCCCCCCTGCACCACAAGGGCACAGCTCTCACACCTGGAAAGGTCCATTTCTCTTCTACTTTAGGAATAATAAAAAGGCCAACTATGTGTAAAACCAATGCAACAGCCCCTCACAAACCTTAAAATAACATCATTTCCACCTGCCATGAGACTGGTGTCAGGCCACTGACCTGACTTTGAAGAACAACACCTTGGAGATCTTCAGGAGGGATTCCAAGCATGGTTCTGCAGCCTTGCCTAAGTTTTACATTGCTAATTAAATTGTCTCTTCTCCATTTAGAGCCCCCAGCTCTAAAATACAACTGCATTACTAACATTTATGCTTTAAAAATAACAAAAAAGCTATCCATAATAGCACTAGAGAGCACTAAAGGAGTTTCTTTGAAAGTTCCACCTTTAAGAACAAGTCTTCCTCTCACTCCCAGCTTCAGCCATTCTCATTTTTCAGCATAATTCTGCTTTTCTTAAAAATATCAGAGTAATTTCTGGGCTCAGGAAGATGCCATTAAGCACTGCCCTTTCCTCTTAGATGAGAGCAGGATGTTCACAGGCAAAGCCCTTGCTGTTCCTGACACAAATCAATATTTACTGCAGCAGAGAAAGGAAGGAGGGACAGAAGAGAGGATGAAACAAGGGGCTGGAAGAGAGAAGAAAATAAAAGCTCCATTTCTCAAGACAATTTTACTCCTTTTTCTTTGAGATGCTGTTTGTTAAGAGCAAGTGGAAAAGGACTGCAAAGGACTTAGTTCTCCTGCCACACAAGAACTCAAACTCAACATTACTGTTTATTATTCTCCTCACCTACACCACTAGTCCCTTTGCTTCTCCACAGTTCAGAGCATGGACTTGCAGGATCTCAAACAATATTTTCAGCATACAGTAGAGGAAGCAATTTTAATCATTGCTTTTATAATTGTTTCCCACTCTTTTACTGTTAGATCCCTGCTACAATTAAAGGTGAGGGGGTGAAATACAATGGAAGTGTCAACAATGACTCCTGAGTTCCAAAAATTTCAAGTCAAAGGCTTGGACTCACCTGTTTTTCTTTGGAAGAGGATCAGTTAAACTAAATTCACTGCCTGAGATTCTGAGTCAAGTGGGGTACTCAGTGGAACTGCACCAGAGCACCAGAGCTCAAGTCTTCATCTCCACAACATCCCTAAATGAAGCCCAAAGGCTTCAGATCCATCACTCATCACTCACTCCATCAAGCAGGAGGGATGAGGAGGTGGGTGGGATGCTGTCTGTCTGCTTAATGGAAGCACTGGCACTGCCAATAATGACCCTCATATCACCATTTCCATTCCAGCAGTAGTTAAAATGAGAATAAAGTTTTATTCATTGTGAACATATGGCCAACAGACTGCAAAAGCACAGGTTACTCAACTGAATTTTCTCAGAATTGTAGCTGCAGCCTCTTCTGAACACTCTCATTATTCCTTCCCAGCATCTTTTCACAGGGTCCTGATGGAGAATTAACAGGATTCATCCCACAAATGTATGACCCAAGCCATGAAATTTTATTGCTATTCTACACAAGCCCTTCACTGAAGTCTAGACACTGAAACTTTGGCAAACTTTCTCTGTTTTATTTGTTTTTGAGAAAAACTTCACCCTGATACTTGACTTCTTGCAAAAAAGTCAACATATTCATGCTGAAAAAACCCCAAAGCTTATGATCTTGTAAGGTTCTGAAAGAAATACATATGTGCTCAGATTAAAATCAACCTAAACCTATTCACTGGAAGATCATCTTGATAACTTAATAACTCGCTAATTTCCCATTCAGTGTATTTTTTTCTTTAAGCCATTTGCTGGTTTGGTTTGGTTTTTTTTAATAATAATTAGCCTTTTAAACCTTTTAGTCTTTCTTCTGTACTCTGACTAAAGGAAATCCCTCAACTCACTAGTTCTAATCTGCATTTATTGAAACTGGTGGTTGCCTATTTTGCATTTCTCAAACCAATTATTCAAATGACTTCCTCACTCCCTTTATCATTCTAGAATCAGCTTTATTATCAGTGCCAGTAATAATTACATCATCCCTTCAAAAAGTACCCTTGAACCCACACAAACCAGTACATTAGGAAACACTTGAAGTTTTTAACAATCCTTTCTTTCTGTCCAGTTCCCTTAGATATTAAATCGTGGAATGGTTTGGGTTGGAAGGGACCTTAAAGATCATCTAGTTCCAACCCTCTGCCATGGGTAGGGACACATCCCACCACACCAGGTTGCTCAGTGCCTCATCCAGCCTGGTCTTAAACACCTCCAGGGATTGAGGGGGTATCCACAGCCTCTCTGGGCAACCTCTTCCAGTGTCTCACCACCCTCACAGTGAAGAACTTCTTTTTTAGATCTACCCTGAATCTCCCCTCTTCCAATTTACATCCATTATTTGTAGTCCTTCCATCACATATCCTATTCAAAAGTCCTCCCCCAGCCTTTCTCAGTACCTTCAGGTACTCTGAGGTTCCTCCTGAGCCTTCTCTTCTCCAGGCTGAACAACCCCAACTCCTTCAGCCTGTCCTCAGAAGGGAGTTGCTCCAGCCCTCTCATCATCATGGTGGCCTCCTCTGGACCTGGTCCAATGTCTTCTTCTGTTGAGGACTCCGGAACTGGACACCGTAACTCCAGTTGGATTCTCACCAGAACCCAGTAGAGGGGCAAAATCACCTCTCTTGACCTGCTGGTCACACTTCTCTTGATGCACACCAAGATTTGGATATTGATTTATGCTTAAACAAACTGCAATCACCTAGATAACTAGAACATCAGCTTTGCAGGGAAAAATGTTAAAAGTTTGTCTAATGCAGACTTGAGCTAATAATAGATACCTTTTACTTGCTTTATTAGTCATCTCAACTGTGAGTTGCACCCTGTGATATTCTGAAATGCAAATGTCACAAAGGAGTAGCATCATTAGCACAGTTAAAAGCACTGAAATGTAATTTTACTGGACCAGTCCTTGTGCTACAGAGTCTTTTACTGTGTTTCAGCTTTTCCTAAGCACCACAGTCCCAGATACTCACTGGCACCTACAATGGGATGCACAGTGTGATATTTGCCTTAGTGTGGATCCTAAGCTGAACCTCACACTTCAGATTACAAGCTTTTACCTTTTCCACTTGCACACAGTCAGAGAGTGTCAGGGATTAGAAGGGACCTCAAAAGATATCTAATTCAACCTCCTGCAGGAGCAGCAACACCCAGGCCAGGTCACACAGGAAGGTGTCCAGGTGGGGTTTGAATGTCTCCAGAGAAGGAGACCCCACAACTTCTCTGGGCAGCCTGGGACACTTTTTTCTCACCCTCACCCTGAAAAATTTTCTTCTCCTATTTCTGTGGAACCTCCTCTGCTCCAGCTTGCACCCATTGCCCCTTGACCTCCTATCATTGGAGGTCACTGAGAAGAGCCTGGCTCCATCCTCCTGACACTCACCCTTTCCATATTTATAGACATGAATGAGGTCACCTCTCAGCCTCTTCTTCTCCAAACTAAAGAGCCCCAGCTCCCTCAGCCTTTCCTCAGAAGGGGGATGCTCCAATCCCTTCATTATCTCTGGGATCTCAGCAACCTGATGTTCTCTCTAGTTTCTNCTACCTTCAGAAGTCTGTGCCCTGTGTCCTATCATTGGATGTCACTGAGAAGAGCCTGGCTCCATCCTCCTGACACTCACCCTTTCCATATTTATAGACATGAATGAGGTCACCTCTCAGCCTCTTCTTCTCCAAACTAAAGAGCCCCAGCTCCCTCAGCCTTTACTCAGAAGGGAGATGCTCCAATCCCTTCATCATCTCTGGGATCTCAGCAACCTGATGTTCTCTCTAGTTTCTAACACTGTCAAGCTAAACTTCTTTTCATCCACTAGCACTCCTAAGGCAGAGTACCTTAATCCAGAAATTAAAAAAAACCAAATCCTAAAGCAGCAAACAATTTATAAGGATGCTGCAATTATACAGCAGCAACTCATTTTCTGCAGGAGGTAATTAGCTTGGCTAAAACATTTCATTTCTGCCCACAGAACCTGTTTTTTTTAATTTTTTCCTTAGACTTTGCAGTGCCTTCCCATGTTAACAATGAAATTTAATGCATTTTCAAGTCTTTTGTGGCTCTAGGGCTCCAGAATAAGCTGAAGAGCTGGCTGAACCTTCCAGCTTCACTCCTGAGGATTTACCTTAATTACCCCCTTCTTTTTGCAGAATATCTTTAATAAAAACATTTTCATATGACCCAGTAAGTCAGGCTGTACCCATAAAAGCAATACCTATGGCTTCTAACATTAGAAAATCAGGTTTCTGCCTGCTCCAAACTTCATCCCATCACAGTAACCTCCTAGGTCTAACCTTTCCCCATCAGAGAGACAGAGAAACACTTGTCTGTGCTCCATTTTTCTGGCAGACAAACAAACAGAGACTAAGATGATTAATTTTTAAGAGGACTTCCAGTTTTTTTTCTGTAAAAAACCTTAAGAATATTTAATAGTTGAGATAAACACTCAAATTAGGCAAGAAGGTTGCAAGAAA
>VZTY01003378.1:0-20247 GCA_013400935.1 Turnix velox
TTCTGTGATTCTGTGATTGCAGTTCATATCACAGAAGTATCCTTTAGATAAATAAAAGATTAATCTAAGGGCCATAACTTCTAGGTAGCTCTCTTGGAATATTCTTGCAGAACATCTGATCATTTTAAGATGCATCATTTAAATATTGAAACAATTATATCAGTAGGATGGACAATTGATTTATCAGTTCTTTTTTCCCCATGGTATTCCATATTAAATACCAAAATTAAAAAACTAGACTAAAATGTTTACTACCATTTCATAGATTCCACTTGGGAACAACATTTTAAAGCACAGTGACCACAATCTCTAATAATATTTTTGCCCTTTAGAAATAACAAGGAGTGCGTCCTGAACAGTGATTGCACTCAATGACATGGATAAATGAAAGGTTTAATATCTCGTTCTTCTACTTTGATGATAGAAACACTCAATATTCTCCAGAATTTCCATCTAGCTGAGGCACAAGATTCTGGTATGTTCCATATAGGAAGGTATAAAAGCATGTCAGTAGGTACAATAAAGCGGCATTTTGCTTGCATTAAGCAGCGTCCCGTCTCTCAATTGCAGCAAATGGTGACCCCGACGTGATCAACAAACCACCTATCTGCGTGGCATGCTGCGAGTCCCACAGGACTTTGAATGAGCTGCTGAAAGGAAGCAGGAGCCGGCTACAATCCCTCTACAACGGAATAGAGGTGAGCTGTGGGAGACATGGGAAATCAAGTATTTTCCCCAGAAAGAGACGTACATGAGCTCTTGAAAGCTTTTCTCAAGAATCTTAAGACAATGCTTAAATGGGTACAGGTGAAAATACCTGCAGTGACTGCGTCTAGCATTTTTACTCAGGAACTCTGGGACGATGTAGGGGTAAAGCTATGGGACGCTGCAACAAGGGGGGATGCTGAGGCTGCACGCCTGCTCCCGTGTTGGAGAACTATCCTTGAAAGGCTAAAAGAGGAAGAAAAAAATAACAGAAAAGAAACAAAAGAGGGGGAAGATTGTGCCATTGACTGCAACTCTTTGAATGTGATTATTCAACCAGCTCCATATCCATCAAGTGGTTCATCCATCAAACCTAAACTTTTCCAGTTTAGTGATGACATTGTCATGCAAGACAGTGTCTAATGCTTTGCACAGGTCCAGGTAGTTGCTTTTCCTTTATCTACCCATGCTGTGAATCCATCATAGAAGGCCACCAAACTGGCCAGACACAATCGCCCCTGGTGAAGCCATGTTGGTTACCTCCAATCAACTCGGTATCATCTTTCATGTGTTTCTGTCATGCCTTCAGGAGAGCCTGCTCCACAATTTTGCCAGGCACAGAGGTGAGACTGACGGGCCTGTAGTTACCCAGATCTTCTTTTTTTCCCTTCTTGAAAATGGGGGTCATGACCTTACAAATATGACGGACAGTGGTTTGGCAACTTGAGGCCTTAAATGAGGAACTGGATGTTGCAGTGGAAGACAGGAGACCTACTCCAGAGGATTCACCAAAAGCAGATGGGCCCTTGGGGAATACAGGTACCACTTCCACATGGAAGAAGAGTCTAGTCCTAGTTGTAGGGGACTCAGTCCTGAAGGGAACTGAAAGACCAATATGCAGAGTTGACCCTCAACACAGGGAAGTCTGCCTGAAGCCCATAACAGGGATATCACCAAGATACTCCCAGGCCTGGTAAAGCCAACGGACTACTACCCACTACTCATTTTCCAGGCAAGTGGGGAGGAAGTTATGTCCCACAGTCAAAAAGGGATGAAGAAGGACTTTAAGGCCTTAGGATTTTGGTGAAGGAGTATGGAACCCAAGTTATTTTGTCTTCCCTTCTACCATCTCCAAATAATGATGGGGAATTCAATGCAAAGACTCAGTCTATGAATGCCTGGCTCCGAGACTGGTGTTACAGGCAGGGCTTTGGGTTCTTTGATACTGGCTGGTTTTATAAGGCCTCTGACCTGATAGGGACACATGGGAAAGTCCTGTCTCAGAGGGGCAAAAGGGTTTTGCGACAGAAAGTAGCTGGGCTCATAAGGAGGGCTTTAAACTAAATTTGAAGGGGGATGGGTTTGGAGCTGGGCTTCTGCCAGCAAGGAAGGGCTTTGAGCTGCCAGAAGTTGAGGCAAAGAAGGAGGGCATCTGTGTTGATGAGGTTACAAATAGAGACATATCGAACAACCCAGATATCTCTGGGAATGGACTAGGGCCACAGGACAGAAAGAGGTCACCGAGAGTCCTAAAAAAGTGAGTTCTGGCTGCTAAATCAGCACTGGTAAGGGAGTAACTGAAATGCTTGTATCTCAATGCAAGGAGGGAATCAACAATGCAATGGGGAATAAACATGAAGAGCTGCAGATGTGTACACACTCACATGGATATGAAGTCATTGGTATCACAGAGACTTGGTGGGACAGCTCTTATGATTGGTCTGCTGGAATAGATGGTTATAAACTCTACTGAAGGGACAGGCAGGGGAAAAAGGGAGGGGGAGTTGCTCTCTACATTAATGAGCAGCTAATGTCCATGGAGCTTTGCTTAGAGACAGATGAGCATCGACTAGAGAGCTTGTGGGACAGGATCAGAGGGAAGGGAGATTTTGTAGTCGGAGTCTGTTACAGACCACCTGACCAGGAAGCAAAAGTGGATGAAGCCCTCTACCAACAGCTAGAAACAGCTTCATGTTCACAAGCCATGGTCCTCAACTATCCTGACATGTGTTGGAGGGAAAACATGGCAAGGCACAAGCAGTCAAGGAGGTTCCTGGAATGTGTTGATGACAACTTCCTCTTCCAAATGGTACAGGAACCTGTCACAAGAAGAGGAGCCATGCTGGACCTAATGATGAGGGCCTAGTGTGCGATGTGGAACTCAAGGGCAGCCTTGGATGCAGCAACCATGAAATGGTGGAGTTTATTATCCACAGTGCCCACCAATTTGGTGGCCTTCTATGATGGAGTCACAGCATTGGTAGATAAAGGAAAGGCAACTGACATAATCTACCTGGACTTGTGCAAAGTATTTGGCACTGTCCCACATGACATCCTGGTCACCAAACTGGAAAAGAATAGGTTTGATGGATGGACCACTGGCTGGATAAGGAGCTGGTTCAATGGTTGCACTCAAAGAGTTGCAGTCAATGGCTCGATGTCCAAGTGGAAACCAGTGACGAGTGTTCCTCAAGTATCAGTACTGGGACCAGTGCTATTTAACATCTTTGCAGGAGATACGGACAGTGGCATTGAGTGCACCCTCAGCAAGTTTACAGATGACACCAAGCTGTGTGGTGCAGTTGATACACTGGAAGGAAGGGATGCCATCCAGAAGGACCTTGACAGGCTTGAGAGGTGGACCCATGACAACCTCATGAAGTTCAGCAAGGCCAAGTGCAAGGTCCTGCACCTGGGTCAGGGCAATCCCAACCACAGATAAAGGCTGCGTGGAGAGTGGCTTGAGCGCAGTCTGGAAGAGAAAGACTTAGGGGTATCAATAGATGACAAACTCAACATGAGGAGGCAGTGCGCGCTTGCATCCAAGAAGGCCAACCAAATCCTGGGCTGTATCAAGCAAAGTGTGACCAGCAGGTCAAAAGAGATGATTTTGCCCCTCTACTTGGCTCTAGTGAGGCTTCACCTCGAGTGTTACGTCCAGTTCTGGACATAAGAAGGACACTGAGCTATTGGAGAGGATCCAGAGGAGGGCCATGAAGATGATCAAAGGGCTGGAGCAACTTCCTTATGAAGACAGGCTGAAGGTGTTGGGGTTGTTCAGCCTGGAGAAGGCTCAGGAGGGACCTAACAGTAACTTACCAATACCTGAGGGGAGCCTACAGAAAGGCAGGGGTAGGACTTTTTAATAAGATATGTGATAGGAAATAATGGATGCAAATAGAATCCTAGAAATAATGGATGTAAACTGGAAGGGGGTAGATTCAGGCTATAAACAAGAAAGAAACTCTTTCCAGTGGGGGTAGTGAAACACTGGAACAGGTTGTGGACGCCCCCTCTCTGGAGGTGTTTAAGGCCAGGCTGCACAAGGCACTGATCTAGTGGAAGGTGTCCCTGCCTATGGCAGAGAGGTTAGAACTCTATGATCTTTAATGTCCCTTCCAACCTGAACTATTCTATGATTCTGTGATTCTAACTTCACCTGCCAGTTCCTTAAGTTCCCTCATGGGTGCATCTCATCAGGTTCTGTGGACTAATGCCTCTCTAAGTTCTTCAGATGGTCTTGAACCTGGTCTTCACTCACAGTGGATGGATCTTCCTTCTTTCAGTTTAATGCCCTTACTTTTAAGGACTTAAGTGGTGCAATTGCCAGTGAAGACTGAGGCAAAGAAGTTACTGAGCATGTCAGCCTTCTCCAAATCCCCCATGACCAGCTCTCCGGTGTCCTTTCAGAAAGGGCCCACACCTTCCCTAGCCTTTCTTTTGTCACCTATATACTTGTCAAAGTTCTTATAACCCTAGCTTTAATTCTACTTGGGCTTTAGCTTTCCTAACCTGATCCCTGGCTACTTGGACNTTCAGTTTAATGCCCTTACTTTTAAGGACTTAAGTGGTGCAATTGCCAGTGAAGACTGAGGCAAAGAAGTTACTGAGCATGTCAGCCTTCTCCAAATCCCCCATGACCAGCTCTCCGGTGTCCTTTCAGAAAGGGCCCACACCTTCCCTAGCCTTTCTTTTGTCACCTATATACTTGTCAAAGTTCTTATAACCCTAGCTTTAATTCTACTTGGGCTTTAGCTTTCCTAACCTGATCCCTGGCTACTTGGACAACCTCTTTGTACTTCTCCCAGTTAACCCTCTCATTTCCACTCCTGATGCACTTTCTTTCTGCTCCTGATCAAGTCCAGAAGCTCCTTGTTAATCCATGGAGGCATTGTTGGCCATCTTTTTCCTTGGGATGCACAGCTCTGGGCTAGGTGGAGATGGTCTTTTATGTCTTACATGAAAGAAGTGCAAATTGCTTTGTTCCAAAAGGCCTTTCTTATGTTACTGACATTTTTCTTAAGGAATGATATTGCAACATCATGCATATTGAAATTTGTGTGAACTTCTATTCCAGTATACACAAAGCAGTATTAAATGAAAGTCTAATTAGTATCTAGCGGACAATGAAATGACTCTATAGTCATTGTGTGTATCCATAATGAAAGATAAGAAATAAATTTTATGTTCTAATTTCTCTAATGTTTTAACAATAAAATCCAAAATATGCACATGTAGCTATTAAGAAAGAAATACATTTTTATGCACATTTTTTCTTCTCTAGGCTTTAGTCTACTTCCTCAAGACTCTATCTTGCAAAAAATGCACTTTGTTAGATTTTTTTTTTTTCTGCTAATAGTTGAATGAATTATATTCTCAGGTGGCCCAATTATAACTGATGCCTGTAGCCATAACAAAATTAAAGATTTCTGGAAACATTTTTGTGAAGTGCACTTGATCAGCTAAGGCAGACATATTCCACAGAGTTTCAGTGACTGCCCTCATGCCCAGGGTCAGAACCATTGTTTAGGACTTTAATAAAATAACAGCACTACCAATATTAGTACAATATCCTATAGTTCAAATTAAGTCCCTTACAATTTCAGCAAAGAATGTATTTTAACTTAATGGAAACTATTCCTGGGAAAAAAAAAAGAGAAAAAATCAACATGTATGCACAAACACTGTCTTTGTGGACTCATAAATCATGAAATTGATATGTAGTGTCTGATATACTACCATCATAATGACATTTGACAATGTAATTGTGTTAAATTTTAGCAATTAATTTCCCACTCTATTTGTAAAGAAAAAGGAGTGCTTAAATGGAAATATCTGTAAATTTTTCTGCTGTATGAAGTAAAATGACTGGTTTACCAAAAGCTTCCATATTCAATTCAATCTCTGTAAGGATTTCAGAAGGTAAAGCAAGGCTGCTAGTGGTGTACAGCCCCTTCACCATTCTTTGCTTAAATCTCGACATAGAGTCCCAGTGGCATGGTATTAATTGTTGTGATTGTTTACACAGGTAATGGCACTGCCTCAAACTGCCTGTTCCTTTACAACAACTGCAGTCACTGCATTATTTCAAAGTAACAAAATAATCCATTTCAGGCCTCTCTGAATTTTCATAGTTTTCTAGCAGAGCCATTTTGGCTCTTGCTGTCCTAATCATTACTGCCAACACAATACAGAATATTAAAGTTGCATAAGTGATTAAGTCTCCATTCTCAACATTCCTTGCTTAATGTGAAGGTTTAGTTTTCTGTGAAACCAGACAATCTATTTTAAAGGAGCCTTTTAGTTTGGCTGGTTGGTCAGTTTGCTCATCCTTCCTTATTTCAATCAGATGAACTTCTGGACTGCACCAATGCAAGATTTAATAAAATATAACCAGCATCATAAGATTTTCAAATTTCTATGTAGTGGACAATGAAATTAAGCTCTGTTTTGTTCTTGTAAAAATTAAAGTTAATAAAGTACCATATGCAGGAAAATGACAGTGTTTGTTTATACAACAATAAATATTCTTTCAGATTACTTTCTCCTTGTTGCACTGAATATTTTCCATCCTATTCTGCTACATTAACAATAATTTTAACACATTATGCAATACTTGTCAAAATGATGGCCTATAGAATTAACAAAAAAATCATTCTCAGAAATAAGCAAGTTGTCAGAAATTAATGGAAGTTCCAGGAAGTTCCAATGCTTAAAAAAAAAAATCATTATATTTTTATAATATTTAATATTCTGAGCACTTCACATTACATTTTTCCTTAATAGTTGGCCTTATTCTGATTTTGAACCATTGAGGGTCCATCTTTCTGTTACAGTATGACATAGTCAGGTGGTTGCTTTTTAAAAAATAAGAACAGACTCATTAAGTCAGCAAGATTCCACCTTCAGCCTACTGCCAAGTGTGAATTTATGAACTACCAATCAAGAAGATAAAAATCTTTTGGTAAAAACCCAGTTAAACTAGAAATCCCTGAAGCTCAATTTCTGTAAAGAGCCCTTCTTTTTATATTTTAGCAGATGCTTTCATTCCCCTAAGTAATGGATCTGTAATTCTAGTTAGCTGGGGGGAAAAAAACCCAAACCAGCATTGTTCAATCTAAAAATCACTGGATTAAGAAACAAAGCAGAATAAATAAATGCAATTTCTCTTTTGTTGTAGGTTAGCAAGAATAACTGTAGTTTTCTTCTAATGCTATTAACAGATTTTATGATTCTAAAATCTTCGTTATTCATAGAATAAAAAAATGCAGTATATCCTTTTTCATAGCCAGCAACATAACTTGAACAAATTATAGTGATTTAAGAGAAAATAAGTGCTACAGACTTATTTTTAAATGGAGGGATTGGTTATTTTCCATCCTCTTCAATATCACAAACCCATAACTTCAAATCTGAAAATGAACCCCTTAAAATATAGAAGAAGAAATGGCAGCAGTTTGTCAGTGTTTTTGATGAGGCTAGTGATAGTTAAGATTTTCTGAAAGTGGAAGGCAAATTGCTGTAATAATTATGTTAAAACAAATCATGGCTCTGTCCTCTTACCATTCTGCTGCTGATTAAGA
The DNA here is from genome assembly GCA_013400935.1 of Turnix velox. Lineage (NCBI taxonomy): Eukaryota > Metazoa > Chordata > Aves > Charadriiformes > Turnicidae > Turnix > Turnix velox. The sequence continues at coordinate 7,569 of VZTY01003378.1, forward strand.
AACAGTTCAGTACAGAAACGTATTTGAAATTTAAAGAGATATCTCTAGATCTTATCTCTTTTTTACATACCTAAATTCAGTTACAGACTATGTAAATTAAAAGTTTGTGGATGAAGAATAAAAATGTTATGGGTTGTGCTTGACCATTTTTATTTTTAGGAGTTTTCTATCTTCTGTCATCTCTGTAATAATATTAAAGAGTTTGTCTGTCAGTTGTACTGATAATCAGTTTCTGTACTCCAACATCTCAGTAAAACTACAATGGGAAACATATACTACACTTAATCTGAAAAACAATGTGGAATAAGTTACAGGCCTTTAGAAGTAATTTAACAACCTGAATTTTTCAAAAAGAGAAAAAAAGAGCAAGGAATAAAGCTATGATGACTTATTAATCAAAGCCGTGTATCTGTGCATGGCTAACTCTGTGAGACTCCCTTCATCTCATTCACACATGGCTATGAATGCTGGATTTTGAGGGTTCTGGTTTTCAGTGTCATTTTAATGTGCATTTTCCCAAGAAATATCTCCTGCTACCAGTACTGCTGAAAACAACTGCAAATACCACCACAGCTACAGGAAAAGGATTCTGAAATATGAAAATCTCTATGAGAAAAGTTGAAAACTCCCCAAGAATATTTGTCTCACACATTGTTCAACCAGCAAAGCCATCAGTAAGAAAAAAATATCAAGTTTTTAGTCAGTATTTTCTAAGTGATATCCATCCATTTTCTACAAAAGTGCTTGGATGGCTCTCTTGAAAAGGAATTCTAGCAACAAATAGCATAGTGAACATTACCACCTTTTTTGAATGTATTTTGGAAGTATGAAATGCAATATATTTAGAAACAATTTATTGAGTACCTATAATAAATAAATAAATATGGTCTTGATTAGGCTAGAGGTAAGAATGTACAGATTCATGTTTAGAAAGAGTATCTTGAAACATGTGAATTTGAATCTGTGTATATGATGTAGACATAATTTTTTGCCCTTATGATACAAGTATACCTCTTAAGAATCCTGATGTCATTGTTTTTGGGAGAAGAGAAAGTACTCTGCAAATGCCCACACCTCTCTTGGAATATTCGAAGCATTTAAAGAAAAGGAAAAACAACATGCAGAGCTACAGTTGAAATTTGGTTTGAAGAAATTCTAATAATGTTCTCTTTCTGCCATAGGGGGACTGAACCAAGGGGAACTGATTGTAAGCACTGGTTCTGGAGAAAACTCCATATGAGAGCTGACAAATTGAGGTAGAACCATAGAATCATAGAATGGTTCAGGTTGGAAGAGACCTTCAAGATCACCAAGTTCCAACCCCTCTGCCCTAGGCAGGGACAACTCCCACTAGATTAGGCTGCGCAGTGCCTTGTCCAGCCTGGCCTTAAACACCTCCAGAGAGGTGTTTAAGGCAATCTCTCGGGACAACCTGTACCAGTGTTTCACTACTGCCACTGTAAAGAATTTCTTTCTTGTATCTAGCCTGAATCTCCCTCTTCCAATTTACATCCATTATATCTAGTCCTTCCATCACTTATCCTATTAAAATTCCTACCCCTGCCGTTCTGTAGGCCTCCCTCAGATATTGATAAGTTACTATGAGATCCCCCTTGAGCCTTCTCTTCACCACGCTGAACAACCTCAGCCTGTCTTAATAAGGAAGCCTTTTGATCATCTTCATGGCCTTCCTCTGGACCTGCTCCAAAAGCTCAATGTTCTTCTTATGTTGAGGACTCCAGAACTGGACACAACACTCGAGGTGAGGCCTCACCAGAGCCGAGAAGAGGGGCAAAATCATCTCTTTTGACCTGCTGGTCACACTTTGCTTGATACAGCCCAGGATTTGGTTGGCCTTCTTGGCTGCAAGTNTGCTTGATACAGCCCAGGATTTGGTTGGCCTTCTTGGCTGCAAGTGCGCACTGCCTGCTCATGTTGAGTTTGTCATCTACTGACACCCCTAAGTCTTCCTCTTCCAGACTGAGCCCAAGCCACTCTCCACGCAGTCTGTATTTGTGGTTGGGATTGCCCTGACCCAGGTGCAGGACCTTGCACTTGGCCTTGCTGAACTTCATGAGGTTGGTATGGGCATGGCTCTCAAGCCTGTAGAGATCCCTTCCCTCTAGTGTGCCAACTGCATCACACAGCTTGGTATCATCCGCAAACTTGCTGAGGGTGCACCCAATCCCACTCCATATCTTCTACAAAGATGTTAAATAGTACTAGTCCCAGCAGTGACCCTTGAGGAACACCACTCGTCACTGGCTTCCACTTGGACAGTGAGCCATCGACTGCAACTCTTTGAGTGCAACCATCCAACCAGCTCCATCTGTGGTCCATCTGTCAAAGGTGATAAATTAGTGTTTCAGTGTACCCTGGCAATACACAAACTAGCTAAGTGATCCTGCATGTCAGGTTCCCATATGCAATCTTAGGTTCCTGTGCAAACAGCATAGCTGTACTGATGAAGCTGATGAAGCATCAGGAAGAGGCAACATGGAACAATGAAGCCTGGCTTACCGGGAGTAGACCACAATGCAAATGTAGGTGCTAAAACCAGACTGCAATACAGAAACATCCTTTATGCCTTTTACAATTAAAAATACCTATAAGTTGTCCTGCTTAGGCCTTAAAGAACTACTGACTTTACCTCTTACTGCTTTCAAAAGAAATGACAGCATTTATTTTTTATGGAACATATGACTTGTGCAGTGCCAAGCACTGTCAGGTTCATGGACAGATCATATATATATACACGTAAATATGTATTTGCACAATGTTGATACCCCGTATCTTGAGAGAGATCAGAAGGGAGACATGTCCCTGATTAAGAGCTGATGATCACAGGCAGGCAACAGGGGAATTTAATTGTTCAAAACAGAGGCACTACACAATAGGGCCTACTTTCTGAAAACCAAAATACTTTTAGAGGTCTGGATCATAGTCTGTTAGAAGCCCTTCTAGCACAGAAAACCAAAGGTATGTGTCTCAGTATCTATGCTGTCCAATGCAGCACTCTATGCAGATATAGCATTTCCTGAACTACTCACAGAATCAGAAGCAATGTGTTATATGATCTCATATATATGACACTAGCTCATGAACCTTGGTGAGCACTAATTTTTCTGGAAAAGGTACTATGCTTCACTGTTTAAGCTCCTATCAGAATTTACTCCGATGTGTCCACAGCTCCCTGAACCTTTCCAGAAGCATCAGCTTATTCAGAACTCCAGGTTTCAGAATTACTGCTATGTAGCACACAGAAAGCTGTATTTGCCAAGTCATGAAGATGGTAGGTAAAATCAGAAAAAAGGTAAGAGTTCTGTTCAGTCATCTTGCCCCTAATATCTTTACAGAGAAAATAATATTTAGATTTTGTGTGTCTAAGCATAAACACATCAGTTCCAAAAGACCTTCAACATTTTGTAATTTTTGACTTTTTTCTATAGCAGCTATTATGCTGCCATTTAGCAACACACGAATATTGAAAAAATAGTGTTGAAATGCTTCTTAGAAAACTTCCAACTTAACTATATCCTGTTATTATGATGATCTCATGGTAAAGCCATCCTTTTTTGGATTTATTTTGGCATTTATTTTAAGCCAAAGCTCATGTAGTACACATATTAGATGGTAGGAAACATAATAAAAAGAAAGGCCATGGCAACAGAAGTTTCATGAGATTATTTTCATGGTGTGGATCAATAATACTCTGCATCTACTGAAACACATTGCCTGGAGGCACTCAAATCAATGGCATAGAACACAGCCTGCCTTTACTCAAGCTTGCAGCCTCTCTGATCTTTCTTGGAAGGACCCTTGATGCCTCTAATTTATGTCAACTGCATATCAAAGAAATTCCAAAGAGTGTCGGTCATAAAGGGTATTTTAGTAGTAACCATTTTAAGTTGACTTACATATGTTCCTCATGTAATTCTGTTGGTGTACTTCCTCCCCAATTCCTAGGAATTCCTAGAAAGGTGTAAATGCTACCTCATACTAGGATAACAGTTAATACCTTAGAAAAGGAAAGCTGGATAGAAGGGGCAAATCATCTAACCCTCTTTTCACTGCAAGCTGACAAAAGTCCAAAGACAAGAATTTCAGTCAATGGGAAATGTAAATACATCCTTATAAATACAACCCAAGAATTCTCTTTAATGATGTCCCAGACACTGATATTTTTAATTTAGTAGAGCAGCTGCTGGAAAAAAATAGTTCTGCATGATACTGTGGAGAAACAGTTGAAGACATGATTTTGTTCAGTAATTTCTCTGTTCTTTTGCAGTGGATAAATGGAGCTGGCATCCTCTTAAGTCAAGGATACTTAATTCTGTCTGTGGAGCTATTTTTCCCATCAAGGCTTTGTAAGGAAGAAAATAATTCCCATTGACAGTTCTACTACAGCAGTGCTAGCTGCAACTCGCTAATTTCTTAAAGGCTTTAGATATCATACTTGTAAAATCGACACAAACACATACACACACAAAAGCACACACTTGCAGGCACAAAGTCAACACTGCTTTTTTATCTTGAAGCTTTCTCAAAGGCTGTTTCTTTTTTCTTTTTGGCAATTGACTTTTGCAACATAAAGTATGGTGTGTAATTCTTCGTACAGAACTAGGAAAGCCTTAACCAGCAAACAGAGGAATACAGACTGTAGTAGATGTAGTTTAACTGATGAGGAGCTAAAACTTGTTTTCAGCATTTGGATAATTGATTTTCTATAGCAACTGAAGAAAAAATGAAATTATCACACTTATATGATCCTTGTTGATTGTTCAACATTATCTAAATCCACAAAATAAATATACGTGTAGAATTGATCAGGTGATTCAAGGTCAGATCTAATTCCCAAGGTCAAGTAACTTGTTGAACATTCTCTAAGTACACAATCATAGTACAATCCTTCAAATGGGCTCACAGGATTTTTTCATCTGTTGACTCTTATGAAACACCAGTGTTCAGAAGATTAGGTGGAGCAAACTTTAGCAGTCATAGCAATTCTTCCCAGGTGCTCAGTCTCCTCTCAAACTGGAAACTAAGGCTGGTTTTGCAAAATAGTATTTCTAACTTTACAATCGACCTGGAAATGATTATTCCTTACCAGTTGAAACTCTGGGCTTTGTAACTGTCTTAAATAAAGGACTAAAAGGAATGTAGGGGAATGGTTTTAAGCATCAAATTTCTCACTCTGGCCATCACAAGCTGGAATTTCATTCATGATGTCTGGAAGAGAAATAATCCCCACAGGTACTTATGAAGATTTGAGATCAGGGACTCTGAACCTCCAATAGCTTTAAGCTATTTCTATTGTTACCATGTCTCTGGAACTCTTATTTTCTCAAAAGTGACATGAAAGTGACATGACTACTGAAGCTTACAGGTAGAGTGAGGTGGAGCTCAATTGCCTGATTTTCTCTTCTTCTAATAAATTACTAAAACTTGGCACTTAGAAATTTTTAATTTATTCCAAGTATGAAAGCTATATAACAAGACGATCAGTATTTTGTTTCCTTTTTTAGCACTATGATTTTACCCAAAACCTAGCCTTTATGTTTTCAAAATCATTATCTATAATAAAAAATACAAATATATAGAAAATCACTCTGAAAGCAACAATGAAGTGGTTTTGTTTTTATGCTGGTTTCTTTTTAAAAAGCAAAGTATCCTGTCATACTAATGACATGACATACCCATCACTTTTGCCAAATATAATCAAAACTCTCAGAGGGCAGATTTTATACACCAGCACCTCTGGATGTGGGTGTATTATGTGGGCGAAATTAATGTTAGTAAAATTTTATAATGCTCTTCTTAGTTCTCCAAACACTTTTAATGCTAAATATGTGAACACAATATGCTAGAAGAGTTACCACAATAGTGAATACCAACCTGCTTGTACAGGTTGTACTCACAAAATACCCGTGAACACTCACTTTCACATGCACATGCACTCAAAAGCAGGCAGCAGTTCACACAAATAGTCATTACCTGATCGCATCTCATCAGCCCCAGATATCTGAGAGACTTGCTGCTTTGTGCAATTTGGGTGGCTCCATGGTCTGTGATTTCTTTGCACCATCCAACATCCACGGTCTCAATTGTCACGCTGTATTGTCCAATGGCTATCAGAGCTGCAAATATATTAAAGATAAGGAAGATATAGTTCTATGTAGACACTAATGATGTTGAAATAAAATGTTGAGAGCTAGTTTTCATATAAGTTGTAAAAGATCTTGCATATCAGACTTTCTAACTATTAAACAGTCGCTCCTTCAAATTAGGAATACATATTAGTGCAAACACGTAATAACATAAAGATAAACTGATCTTCCTATTGGTTGGTACTTTTCTACCAACCTATATACATAGACCAATGAGCAGAGATACTATATGGAATTATCTTAATCACTTTTCTTTGGAAGGATTAAGGATCATTTAATTGAAATAACCATGGAATAAAACCAACTGTACTTCACTCTTCAGAGAAAACCGATTTTATACTTTTTTTTCCCTAGAAAAATAATATTTGAAAAACAGCACAGGACATCTTCTGTGTCAGTAAAACCACTGACCTGAAAACTTTTCAGGAAAAATAGGCTTGGAAACTGTTTCATTAACTTGGGATTTACTAATAGAAATTACAAACAGCATTCACCCATAAAAATCCCAGCTAAGTAAAAAGTCAAGGCAGCCATCTGTATATGTGCAAGAGGTGGGGACATTTACAGTTTTTAACTCTAGTTGTTATGCAGTTGCTGAAAAAAATTAATGAATAACAGCCCAAACAATGCAAGTATCATTAAAGGAATGATTTTTCAGCATCTGTAAGCCAGTTCTGTTCATTCTGACAAAAGAAAAAAAAAAAATCAGAACCTCTGGAAAGTGCAGTAGTATATAATCTGTTTCTTGCAGCATTTCACCAAACAGGGCAAATAGTAACTGAATTTTTTAACTGACACAATGAACTTAAGACACAGTTATCTACGTAGTTTCATTGATTTTTGTAGGGCAGTATGAACTTCCTGTTCGCTTTCCAGTTCATCCCTAAAAAACAAGTCCTAATGCTGGAAATGCATAAACATGTACAGCAGAACATAAACCTCTAAACAAAATACTTTAGAAATATCAATAAAATAGAAATTACAGAAAGTGAATCAGAAAACTTCTGCATGTATTTGCAATAATGAAATCTATAGCAGTTACTGTTTATAGTAATTTCACACAAAATATTGTGTAGTGCAGGAATACCAAAAGCCTGCCATTAGATTAAAATTAGATTAAAATATTGGCAGCTAAACAAAATTTCAGTCACTGTTTATATTTGAATATTTTTGCTTTGTTTTGTAAAGTTACAATCATGTTCTGTCATTTCATGCCTCGTGTAAAAATGATATGAAGATAAAAAAGCTCAACAGAGAATACTTTTATGGGTGCAACACAAAAAATATTAGATTGCACTGTCAAAGATTTATCCTAGTAAAGACAGTGAAAGAAACAAGATATATAGATTCTCAGAGTTTCCTCACAAGACTTAGATTATGAAGAAAGGCAGGTGATGATATTGCTGAAGGGCCAAATAAGGGTGGTGTTAGTGTGCAGAGTGCCCAAGACTAAAGTCACCCTGAGACTCATTAGTCCAAGAAGCTGTCGAGAAAGTGGCAAATAGATGGCTTAAACCATGAAATTTCAGGCACATATCTTCACATGCAGGTATTGAAAGAATAAAAGATTATGGTTCATTCACATATCCCATTTTAAACCAGAATATCCATAGCAAAACAGTTTATAACAAAATATGATTTAAAGCATGCTAATTCATCGTTTGATGCATTACTCTTCATATTTTGGTTGTGAAACACTTTATTTCTAGAATAAGACCTTAATTAAATCTTGTTTAAGTTTTATAGATTTTTTAGATAAAAATATTTCTAACCTTTTCAGAAAGAGGACTTAATAAATTTTGAGGCCATTACCAATCTACTAGCAGATCATAAAACCTCTTTGCAAAACTGGCCTTTGTTGCTTGTCTGCTGAACGTTTATACTTTAACCAACTGATTGATACTAGTGCTACTTCTCTGAAGTATTAAAGCAATAAAAAAGATCAACCCTAGGATTTGAAAGCATAAGTAAATACCCATAAATCAAAGCACATGTATGGTTTTTTAATGGCATTTTCATTGCTATGTTAGGCAATTATCTGAAAAACCACAATAAAACTTTAATGACACCAGGAGACAAATAGCACATTTTTAAAGACAAGCAACAATGCCTATGGAACAATATAATATAGAATTAAAATACCTCAGAATGTTATCTATCAATATGATACATAGAAACTGAATGGAAGCCAAAATATTACAGCTATGAAATTGGGAGAACAGGGCTTTTTAAGTGAAAACACTTCACAGCTCTGAAGTTTCAGACAGATTTTCAGATAACTGTTAATCCTATGTTGTTGGGGGATGGGCACAGGCTAGGGAGTTAACGACTGCCATCAAGTTCCCGGAGCAAGACAAAGACAGCGATCGAAGCCTGAGGCAGGCCTCGCCAGATTGAACCCTTAGCCGCGTGATGTCCTTGGCGGGCTGGGGGAGGTGCCGAGGAACTAGTGAACAAGGAACTCGTGGTCGCCTGTACCGGAAGGAAGAAAGAGAGAAACCGCAAGGGGAGGGTTCTACATTGATGGATGTAACATGTGACCAATCGGAGTGAGTAGTGGGCATGGTTAACCATAGCTGTATATAAGCTTGTCTGATGCTCTCAATAAACGGGATTTGCTGACCATGATAGCATGAGGCGTTTCTCCTGCAACTCCGTTCCCGACACTATGTCTTTGCCTTTACATATACATTCATGCCTATGCAAATAATTGAATAAAATTCCATTATTTTAATCAATCTGTTTGCCTAACCTGTGCATCAGGTTCTGTGAGTTAGGAAACTGAAAAAGAATCAACAATAAAGAACAGCCAAAGGTGTGTTTCAGTACGAATGAAAACCAGTCTTAAAATCATAGTGAGTAACTGAATAGAAGCCCACAATGCAGTGAACATAAATAGAGGTGGGTACACAACAATCCATGTTGTAGTTAAATGATGTTAGCTTTCATGCATGAACCTCTCTGTATGTGAATATATAACAATGCATCCAATTCTTCTCTCTCCTTTTTAAACTTCCCATTCAAAGATTTTGTTACTTCCTTTTTCCCAGAGCTAGGGTGGTGGAATGGAAATCAACACACATAACAGCTATTATATAATGGAAGATAAAGTATTATGTCTGTAGCTGGATTGTAAAATCACCCTCACAGCCTTGAGCTGTATTAATTGTTTAGTAAGTGGCATAAAGTAAATTTTCTTCAAGCAAAATTGTTTTCCAGTTGTAATGATACTTTGTCATAGCTTGAGAAGGTGGAAGGACATAGGCAGCACCATATTTGCAGGCAGAGGTAGCACCTTGTAGACAATCAGCTAAAACAGCTGGAAGAACAATACACATTTTGTCCTTAGTGCCTCACCATTAAAAGGAAATAGGAATTTAACTTTGTTTTATTTTACACTAAGTTAAGCTGACCTAGCTAAATGAATTCACTAGTACAGACAGAAACGACTGCTTCAGTCAGAGAGGAAAGGCTTAACTGTACACAAACTGTGAAATCTGTGGTTGAAATGTTCATGTTATCATACTTAACTACTTCTGCATCTGATCAAAGCAGGCACAAAGCTCTCACAAATAACCAAATCAGCGCAGATAAGACTGCTCTACTTATTTTTCAGGATTGTCTTGGTAAATGATAGTTGCCTGTGTGTCATCTTGAGGCCTTCCTTCTTTATTTCATATATATACTAGAAAACAAAAAAGTCTGAAACAGATATTATGCTACTCTTAATAAAACCAAACTGAGATCTAATGTTTAAAATTCAGCTATGACCATTCCCATGTATAAAGTCTCTACAACAGAAAAAAGACTCATTCTTATCTTTGGTACGAACAACCAGTATTTGGCCCACATGTAATTTAACTTTAATGTCTTTTTGAAACAAATACTACAGTTTTTTCAAAATATTAAGCAGAATTATATTCAATAAAACATTTTTTTCTGACACACTTCTACTGTACAACAGAATACTTCCTTAATCAGTAAGTTCAATTTACCTGAAAATAAACCTTTGCAAAGCTTGAGTGTGCGACTATTTCATTTGTATCATCACCTAGCATAATGCATCCATAAAAGGCACTGCATTTTAGTCAGCCTTAATATAAACAGAAGTATTTTTAAAAATTGATTATTATGGACATTATTCTGACATCTGGGCATTATGCATTTATATGCATCATGCAAAAAACTTATTTTTACCACTAACGTAGAAAGCATTTAGAAGTGGAAGAATTAGTATTTAAAATTTCCAGTTTCTGTAAGGGTTTTACACTGAGTAGAAAGCACATAAAATTACGGGTACTGCCAACTAATAGTCTTATGGAACTTTCAATTATCTTTTATTTATTACATAATCAAAAGCTATTAAGGTGGCCTTGATAGCAATCTACTAGCTCCTGAAGACCCTAATGTACAAAAGAATTAGGAGGAAGTTTATATTACTTAACACTTCAGTAAGATGTAGTAGGAAAGAAAACCAGCAAAGAAAACCATACATTTAGATATTAAGAAAACAGGTTAACAGTACAGCTTAGTGGACTGTGAAATATTCCCATTATATTGCTGGAGTTATGGGGTTACTCTCATTTGCTTGAGTTATCCCAAATATGTGCAGACCCAGCTCTGGATAGGCTACAAAGAAAATGTTATATCAAACAGACTGAACAAGCTGATTTAATATTCCCCACCAAAGGAATCCCGGCTTAAAACTAACATTGCTCCTACCTTCAATGAAAAATTTGTGTAAACTCACTGCATAATGCAAATTTTTATATGATTTCATATTTATAAGGGCACTTTGATGACATTTGTTTATCATATTCTGATATAAATCCATGGAGGTAAGAATGAACTTCATGTCTCTCACAATAAAAAGAAATTTTAGTATTTATAGCAAGTGGCCACATAACACAGCAACAAGAAAGCTATGTGAGCAAGACTTGAGGTTTTGTAAACCCTAAGGAAGGTAAGAAAATAAATACCCAGCCCCAAAAATAATCCTGATGGAGTGTGGTATCATCTCTCTGGATGGCAGGTCTGTATTTTAACATTCTTGGTGTTTTGTTTTGTTTTTTTTTTAAATTGTCTTCATCTGCTTCACACTGCTAGAGGTGTGTGTTACACCTTTGTGCATATGTGCCTATGGGCACCATTTCTTGAGAATGAATACAGGACTGCAATTAAATGCAAAAAGATATAGGCGCATGACCACAGTGGGAAACTAATCTAATAAGATGCCTCAAAGAGATGAAAAAGAGGTAAACTGTATCTGTTGAGCAAACCTGTTTTCTCCACAAGTTGAGGAAATCTGGTTAAATCCCTTTGGAAGTATGGCAACAAAGCACTGAACTAGTGATACTGCTGTAATTTTAAAACATAGTATTTCTGGTTTCCCTTTTGAAAATGACATCTCCCTACTGAATGCACTCTTCACTAAAAGGAGCCTTTACGAGGTAAGAAAAATCCCAGGGATTCCAAAACACCTAATGTCTGCAAAGGAAACATGCTAGCGAATGCTTTTATGCAATGAAAAAGTATTTTATTTTATATTTTTAAATATTAAATTGAATTTAGATTAATATTTTATTTTTGTTATGTGAGAAACATGTAAGTAATTGGGCAATAGTTATGCAGCTATGGTTTGACTACCATTAACTCAATGCCAGCTTTTTTAGCTGATACATAGAAAAAGAGCAATGGCTAAGTAAACTTTTGTCCTACACTTTAAACCCCTAGAAACATGGAATAATTATGAAAATAAATACAAAAAAAAAGTAAAAAATTGGTAGAAAAGTTATCAAAAAGCCTACCTGTTGTCCTACAATGTAAGCAAAACTGTGACATGAACTGATGTCACAGAATAGCAGAAAAAAGGGATCTTAAAAAATAATTTTTAACATAACAAGAACTCTAAGAACAAAATTATAGAAAATGCTTTCCTATATTTTATGCAGGGCTCAAGAAGAAATAATTAATTGTCAACAATGAATTAATGCTACCTACATCTGCAATACAGATAATCTCTATCAGTGCAGAAGAAAGGTTCTGTGACATTTCTGCCATTTCATAATCTTTTTCTCAGTGCATATGATCAGCAAAAAAACAAACTAAACCAAGGAAAACTCCAAAATCTTCAATATGAGAATGCAATGATACTAGTTCTGGAAACTGAAAGACAAACAACATATTTGGTTCGATCAGACTGCAATTTTTTCATAAATAAATTAAAAATGCTCATGTTAGAGATGGATGGCTGATGTTGTAGTAGCTGCTGGTTTTAATTCCATGACAGTATGACAAAATACATGTAAAGAAATTTTTTTTCATGATGAGAGTTTTAATAAGTGCTACAGACTCTTAAAGATGAGTGCTTCCTTTTTCCAGTTCAAAGGTAAAAACCTTATTGTGACAGGGTACCAAAGATCCCCAAATTGAACACCTAAAAAATGGAGATAATGCAAAGAAATTAAAATACTGTCTTTTCTAAACTCACAATGGGGTGTCCTGGTTTGAGG
>VZTY01003381.1:0-13468 GCA_013400935.1 Turnix velox
TTACATCTGTTGTTTCTAGTCTTTCTATCATATATCCTATCAAAAAGTCCTACCNCACCAAGCTGAAGAACTCCAACTCCTTCAGCCTGTCTTCACAAGGCAGTAGCTCCAGCCCTTTGATCATCTTAGTGGCCCTCCTCTGGACCTGCTCCAACAGATCAATGTCCATCTTATGTTGAAGGCTCCAAAACTGGACACAATACTCCAGATGGTGCCTCACCAGAGCCAAGCAGAGTGGCAAACTCAACTCTCTTGACCTGCTGGTCACACTTCTCTTGATGCAGCCCTGGATTTGGTTAGTCTTCTTGGCTGCAAGTGCACACTGGCGGTTCATGTTTGTCATCCACTGACACCCCCAAGACCTTCTCCTCAGGGCTGCACTCAAGCCACACTCCACCCGGACTGTATCAATGCTTGGGATTGCTCCGACCCAGTTGAAGGACCATGCACTTGGCCTTGATGAAATTCATGACGCTGGCATGAACTCACTTCTCAAGCCTGTCAAGGTCCCTCTGGATGGTATTCCTTCCTTCTGACCTATCAACTGCACCACATAGCTCTAGCTTCTCTGACTGCTTTTTCCTTAGCACTGAACAATCTTCTATAACCTTCATCCTGTAAAGACAGGCAGCAAAAAGGGATGGGTCTGCACAATCAACATTTGTTTTCACATAGAAAATTCCTCTTCAATGCAGAGAGAATTTATGCATCTGTCCTCATCATGCTCCAAGCAGGAGGTAAGTGGGTGCTTGTTTCTCTCCTCAATCTATCCTCTGCAACCACGACCAACAGTTAAAGAAACCCACCAACTTGGGTCTAAGAGCACTTGGCATAAGCTAACTCAAGACTTATTTTTTAAATAACCAACATGACATCATACTGCTCATTAGCATTACTAAGAACTAACTTCCCAATACAACAGTTCTCATAAATACCCAATTTTCTACTTCTTGGTATGGTCTCCTTCTCTTGAGATACTCAAAACTGGCCTGGATGCCTTTCTAGACAGCCTAGTATAGATGAATATGCCTTTGGAAGGGAATTAGACTAGATTTACAAATATCCACTTAACCATTCAAAATGAGTACAAAATAATGAGAGTACAACCGCTAGATATTTCCAAATGTATATCAATGCCTCCTTTCCCCAAAAAAACCATCACACTGCACCAAAAAATACCAACTCAAGCTACAACCAGTGACTTAATACATGCTGCACAAGGAAACTTCAGTGAAATAACCTGATTATTGAAAACTTTATTTTAGCCATTACCACATAACAACTCTTTGGAAACTGCTTTTTCTGCTGTCATGAAAACTGATTTTACAATTATATTTTTGGTTAATATATTTAGCTACTCCAAATAAACAAGAAAGTTACCTCAGCTCTTCCAAATGACATCCACTGTATGCCAGTGACCCGATTTCCACTGAATAAATTAATTTTGCAGAAGTCTATACCACAGAGATGGGGATCAGAGTATCTGGCTGCTCTTAAAGCTTTATAGTCCATTGTTTTCTTAACTGAGGCCTTTGAGAAAAGAATCACCAATGTTGCTAAATGTACCTGTTTCATGAAATTGTCAGAGGACACTGGGTTCACAGTGAAGAGGATCAAATAAACCACGTGACCATTTCAAGCCATATGTTATGCAATAACAGCCAAATGCATTTGTGTAGGTTTTCAAGTCTAGCTGACCAGCATTCTTACCAAAACAAAACAAAACAAAACAAAAAACTTAATAAAATGAAGACTAGGAATTAAGTTCTTTAAAAGATTTATTAGCATATCTTTCATTCGTATTGACAAAGGGCAGTTTCACAGAACAATTGTGCTTAAAACTGAAGAAGTAGCTAAATTATCCAAAGAACAACATAGGTTATCACTCTATTAATGCACCAGATCATTTTTTTGTGTTAGTATTGCAGTTGTTATGTTAATGACACCAGCACAAATCCACTGATGTCAAACTGGAAATTAATGCCATGCTTCACTGGGAAAACTTCCATTTGTGAAGGAATACCAGTGATTAACACAACCTTTCATTAGTAATCTTTTTATAAACAGAAGGAATCTTTTTATAAACAAAAGGCAAACAAATCACATTATGGCTTATGTACAGTATACTATTCAAAATTCACTGACATTTTTATCTATACCTATGGATTTGCAGGAGATTACAGATTTATAAAAAATTTAGCTAACCTTCCCCTTAGAGAGAAATGTTTGCATATTTCTCAAATACCTCTAGTAGATTATGTAGAATATTTCACTAATGATTTAATGTTGATCAAGCCACTTCTATCTCACAGTTTCAATTTTACGGATCTCAAGAAACAGTGCAAGTCTGACTTCCTGTGGTATAAATTCTAATACTGTAGCGATATTGACAGTTAAGACGTTGGTTCATACTATTAATGGAAGAGTATGATAGCATGTCTCTATTATGATCAAAATACACAATAATTAACAGTTGAAAAACCACACACTTTCCTTAAGGAAAACCAAATTAAGAAAACTATTAGCTGTAACTTCATTATACTACTATGATTTCTGATGAAGACAGCACTCCGTATGGTTATCTATCTTTTTGAGGAGGATACCTGTCAACTTCACAGTTACGGTAAGCAAAGGAAAGGCTCATGCAGACAAAGGTGGCTCATACAGATTCCCATCAAAACCTTTCCCATCAAGAACTGATGCTGCTATTGAGATTTGCATAGCACTGCATTACAGCACATACCTTTCAATGTGGAAGACAATCTTTCAAGATTTAATGTACTGTCCTGTAGGATTTCTTCTGTCATTTTCAAATTGATGCAATGGATATCTATGTCCTTCTATCCCAATGGATAGCAATTCAGAAATTATTTTGGTTTATCTTTTGTTATTGCCAGCCATTATGTAACCATAAAAGAAAGAATTATGTCATTGCTCTTCCTTGTGCAGGTATTCTGTTTTTCTTTATAGAAGCTGAATACAAAACCAAACGTTAAAGTTAAAAAGAAGACTTTTATTTGTGTTTTAAAATCATACTCATTTTATTTAACTCCTGTTTGTGGAAAAAAAAATAAATCTTCAGATTCTGAATTAACATGATCTGTTATAATGTAGAGGACTGGGTTTTTTGCTAAAGACAGGAAAACAACACTTCAGGGCTATAAGAGCAAACTACTTTCATATCTCCGATGCAGTACAGGGTCTTTTCAGACTGTATGTCTTATGGAACAAGGAAGAATACATTTCAAGAGTGTAAGGGGACAAGGGAAGAACAGGGAGAATGTGACGAGGCAAGATGGAAAAATCAAAGCTAGAGTGAAGTTACTTTACCTGACATACTCCTACAATGACTAATAAACTGCTGCAGGAAAGTCTAAAAATCACTTCCAGATTATAGTGGGTGCAATTTCTTATACAGATACTTCTGCAGTTGTAACCTTAGAAATAACATGTCCCAAAACTGACTGCTGTACACTTTCAACTCGCTGCCACCAGAGGACTTTTATTCACGTTTCTCAGATGAAATCAACCATCATAAAGCAATTGTTGTGTCACCTATGAGAAGCTCACCAGCTAGGAGGTTTCTCAAGCACTCTGGAAATACAAGCTTCCCTTATTCATACAGTTTCAGTAATAACTAGGACACGTAAATAGCCCCACATCCCATTCAACCAGGTTTAGAGCCTAGGCAATTACCCTTGCTGGAGAGTTTCCACTCCAACCTACCTTTACTGTGAATACAAAGAACAACTTTTTGAACATTTCACTGCTGGTTATGGCTCCATTATACTTCTCAAATAAGCAAACAGGTTAGGTAATTTAAAACCAAACTAAGTGCAGTAGCCTGCAGAAAGAATCATTTTTTGACAGCCACTGCACCAAAAAGTCCACCTCAGCTTCTGAAAAGACATCCTGAAACACACTGAAGAACTCAGCTGCCCACAACACAATGAAACTTAAGTGGAGGACTGAATGCTCTAAAGAATGTTTTTACAGTGTCATAGGAAACACATACTTTTTTTTAACATTAAGTACATGAGCTAAACCCATTTACAGTGGGTTCCACTGTGTGGAACAAATCCCTCACAGAATTCTTATGAAAGTCATCAGATCATTTAAAGCTTTCCTCATATTGCAAACATGAACATCACAAAATCTCTCCAAACTCATCCCAAAACTCTTAATCTTACATTTCAGCACAAGCTAAGTGCATAATCTCGAATGTGTGTTTCAGACAACTTTAAAAGCATTTCAAAGCATGCCTACATTAGACAAATTTAAAACACATTATGACTTTGAGAAATTTTATGAAATTTATTTTAAGAAACAGAACCTCTTTGCTCAATTAAAATCTCATTCAATCTCATCTTGGATTTATGCATTGCCAGGAAAGTCTACTTCAGAAGTAGTTCCAAAGTCAACAATAGAGAAAGAATGTAAAAAAAAAAATTTCTTGCATAATTTTGACTTATTAAAGCATATTTAATAGAACAGAAACCATGTCTGCAACTACTGACAACAAATGAAAATATGCACAATTAAATCCTCATATTGACTGTTAAAGTAGCAATTTCTCTGCAATTTTTTATTGCTAGTTTTTGTTATTTTTTTATACTGAATCTTATTGAAGATGTTACTAGAACAAATAAACTGAAAATAAGATTCTAGCATTAACGATGCTAGAAACTGTTTCCATTATATATTCTTTTTGACTAATCTTGTGTGTACACTTCCTTCTCTTCGTATGTATTATTAAGTACAATGAATTCTTGTTTCAGAATTAATTCATCCATGCCTGCTCCTTATTTCCTATTGGAAGCTTAAATCCATCTGTTTTCTACTAAATATTTTTATCATAATCAAATACATTAAATAAAACTATAAATCAAATACTTTGTGATCCTATTGTCATCATTCTATTACTGCAACATAAAACCCCTTACTAATTTCATCAGAGTTAAAAGATTATAGAAGCAAAACTGCAAGGTGCATAATCTAGAAGGAGAGATAACAAAATTCCTTTAAGGAACTTCTGGTACTAATGACCTTATAATGTAAGTACAGCAAAAAAAATCCAAAGCTACATAAAAAGGCATTTTGCATCACAAATGCTTTTGAATATGGAGTATTTCTATGACCTTTTTTTTTCTTCCCTTCTATTTAAAGAATCCTCTAAATATTTCCTCCTCCCTAAACAGTATGCTTTGAATCCCTGTAGGAATAAAAACTATTTACATTAAGTAGAGATATCAAAATCCAGCTCTAAATTACAGATATCTGCATAAATGCCACTGCTAAATTTGTATTTGTTGACAAGAATATTTGCTGCTTGCTGGGCCCTAGAAGTGACAATAAATCAACTCAGGATACTCCATATACATCAGATATACGCATCAATCTGTTCTCACATTAAGAAAAGCTTTGGACTGATGAAAAGAACTCGTAACCTTTTACAAAATGCTGAATTGGCAATGTATCCAATGATATCTCAGTTTCTCAAATCTGTTATTGTACTTGGAATCCATAAAATTAATGTCCATACACAAAGAAGTTATTAAGACTGTTATTAATATAAGGCACACAGACCAAGCCATTTAAAATATCTGAGTATTGGTTTTGTTACTCGTGTCCATCATTTAAAAATACTTTGTGCTATCCAGCATCTTGGGTATTTGTGTACCGTCAGTTTCTCCAGTAAAGCCACATGTAACAAAAAATTGAGTCTGTCACAATTTTTCCATCAGTTTATGACCATAAAGTTTGGTAGTATGTTGGTACACTACAGCATTTATATTAATACAGATTATACTATTTGACTTCATCTACTCCAAATTAATGCAGACATGCAAGATTTCACTAGTAAGAATTCCTACAACAAGCATAAGTTAGTGATATTAATCATACCTTTCTTGCAGACTGCTAGTATGTTTCATCAGGGCATTATCTGATCTCAGTAACAAGAGGGATTGCATAATAAAGCGTATTACTGCTGACATATGCAACTCTATACTATTAACTTGATACCTTTACAGAAGTCTTTTTTAACTCCTCTGTTGTTTCTTCAGTGTGACATTGACATTTTCCTGTATCAGCAATTATGATGAAGATAATACATATATATATATATATGATCAAATACAATTTGTATCAAACTTAATTGCCAAGATTTGACTCAGGTCATTTCCCACGGTAACAAGCAGTAATTACTGCAGAAGTAGAGTATATGTTGAGTCATTTTTTACTGAAGTATTGCCAGGAGATAAGCTACATTTAAAGGAATTCTAAAAAACAAATAATGAACAGTATGCTCCAAACTAACAAGGCCATTAAGTATGCTGTGATTCAACCTAAACTAAACATCGCAGTTACTGTGTGATTAGTCAAATATATTTTAATCTTTTTTCCTTTATTGTAAAAACACTTATTGTTAAGCATTCAACACCACATGCCGCTTATTTTGGGGCCACCTAGCAGAACAAAAAGCTTAACCTAACAAATGTCTCAGTATGCAATCTCAAAATAGCTCATGCAAATTATCTGGATATATTATTCTAATAGTCTGCTACAGGGGTTACATGACAGCAATGAGCTGTGTCAAATGTTACCTATTAATAAATAAATAAATCAAAAGGGAGGAAAAAAAAGCTGAAAAGATAAATTCACAGTACTAAAACAGTAACAGGAGGATTCCTTACTAACATAGCAGATGTGTTATCCTTTTGTATCAAGTCCGCAAGTTCACTGGGTATTTTTTGTCATAAATGCTAGTGTAAATTGCCCAAAAGAGTACTGTAATGCAATACAAAAGTCTCCCCTATTCTCTACTTCAGAACTTGCAGTCTATGCTTTGTAACATCATTATAAGCTTTAAGATTATGAATACCTGAAAGTAACTCTGCAGTCACCCTCCTGCTACTGCAGATTCAGCCTTTCCTGCTTGTGTCAGATTTATTTCCTAGATAAATTTTTTCTAATTACCTCTACTTTTGTGACATAAACTAATTCCTTTATTTCACAAAGAAAATAGATTAATTTGGCCCTACTAAACTTTCATTTCTGGCAACATTTCACTTGTGATAGACTGTGAATTACAACTGAAAATTACATTATCTTTACATTGAGATGCTTAATAAAATGCTTGTAAATGTATGTTTAATAGCTTCTAATGACAGAAATTATTTATGATTAGGTGAGCAGTAAAAATACAATAAATATTTTAGCTGCACAGTTTATTTACAGTGCCTATTTATTATTCCCAAGATGTACTGTAAAATAACCCCAAATTCTGTCCAAAATCTGTAGAGAAGTTCACTTTATTGAAATCCATATTAACCCTACAGTAGATACAATAACATAGGAAAATTTAACACAAGTCCATTTGAAAGTAACAGAGAAAAAAAATGATGAAATGTAATTGATTCCTTCCAGTAGGTTCAAAATACCTGACTCAACTACATTTCTACTGACGTATCACAATGGATTTAGATGTTAGCAAACACAAGCAAATATTTTTGTTGACATACTTTCCATCTTTGCTTGACCCCACTACTTAAGAGACAGTCAGCCCTCAAGTACCTAGTTGGTTCGCCACCAGAGATGCGGCAAACACCAATACTGCACCCACTGTCCCAAGAGAAATAGTGTCTGCAAAAGTTCTCCCGAGATGCAGATATATTTAGCACTAAACATCACTTAACAGCAGATGCTTCATGACATACCTTTATTTGATCTTCGTACCTTCTGTTAATTCTACAGCCCTGCCAGAAAACCTCAATCCTACAGCTCACAAAGCCCTCTTAAATGAGTTTTTGTTTTCCCTAGGTCTCTCACACTTATTTTAAAAAGTGCCATCAGTAGTTCCGAGTATGTCCCATTAAAGTGCTTAGGAAACTGCTGTCTGGAACTGTTATCCTCATTAGAGGGAAACATATGCAAACATTTTGTACATATAAAACTTCCAGAAAATTCTAACAACTTCAGATGTGTGGGCTAAAAATGCTTTCAGCTGAATGCAGACAAAAACACTCTCATTACCTATAATTTATGCACATTTTACAATAAACTGAATGCACTGTTACCTACCATTACTTAGCAGGTCACACTGCTGCAGAACCCTTCTGAGGGTCTCTTTGTTTAGATTTGTATCTAATCACTTACCTATAGGTATGCACCACATACCTATAACTGGACTAAGGCAGACATTACACAACACTTGACACCCTCAGTTTCTTTGAGCAAATATTCATCTCTAGTTTTTCTATCTCATGAAAGATGAGCAAACCATTTTATGCACTTTCCCCACTCAAAACTGTTCAAGTTGCCATAGCCAACTTCCACTATGGCCAGAACAGGGCGACTTAAAAGCAGAAATAGACACACACATATCTATATACACATACACGTAAAAGGGTGTGTGTGTGTGTGCACATATATGTGCGTGTACATGCTGATTTAAAGGTCTGGAGGAGCAGAAGAAGGACGGAAATCAGGCATAGAGTTTTTACTTACTAATGCCGTCTGCTCGGACCTCTTTGGAAACCTGGAAGAGTCTCCGCTTTTCCCTCCTGCTGGTCAGGCGCCGCGGTGTGCCCCTAGTCCACACAGGCCCAGAAGGAACTGCAGAGAGAGAGAAGCACATGCCACATCAGACAGCTGTTTTGGTAGGATCAAGCTCCACAGTCGCTGATTCCTTAGGGTATTCCTGCTTTCAGAGCAGACTCCTGCAAAAGATCCTTTTAAAGATATTTATTATTTTTAAACAGTATGTAGCAAAAAAACAAACAAACAAAAAAACCTACCGAGGCTCCTGCACCCTAAAATTTGCAGGGGGGAGGAGGGAGGGAGGGACAGTCAAGGGGAAGCGAGAGGAACGGTACCTGCAACTCTCTCCGACGAGGCCGGCGGAGACACGGAGAAAGGGAGGGTATAAGCGCGCAGAGGGAGGAGAGAGGGAGAGAGCAAGGGCTAGGGAGGACGCGTGATGGGCAGGTGGGGGGTGTGCCCGCGAGAGGGGCGGCTCTCGCTGGGGCTGCTTGCTTTCCGTGCCCAGCACCGCCGGCTATAGGAGGGCTGCGAGGGGAGGGCGCGCTCCCCGCCGGACCCCGCGCAGTCGTCTACTCTTCCCCCCGATCAGCCGTCGCCTCAGCCCGCTCACCTGCACTTCCTTAACGAGCCACTTGATGGCTGGCAGCAGCAGTGGCAGCAGTGTACCCCCTCATACACGCCCTATCGCTCGTTTCTTCACCCCCCCCTCCCCGGCACCGTCGCAACTTTGCCGGCCGGGTAGCTACACCGCCCACGAGGAGCTTAGGAATGGGGAGGTGGCGATCTCAGTGTTGCTCCGAGCGGGTACAGCAGCGGCAGCCGCCCGCGCAACTTTACGCCTGGCGGAGGGTGATGGGAACTAGGGCGATGGAAGGAGACGGGACGGGGACTGCGTCGGACCCTACTCGTACGCAAGGCGGCTTCACAGCGAGGGCAGTAGTGGGGCGCGCTCCGCCGCCCGCCTCCTCCCCTCCCACGCTGCGTGGCCTCCTCCTACCCTGCTCCCCGGCGCGTGCAAAAAAAGCAACCGAGCTTCGCGCTATTAATAACAATAAGTCCTATCTCCACCTTCCTCCTCTCCCTGGAAAAAATAATTAATAATACATTAAAATAATGCACCTTTAAAGCCACCGGCTGGCAATAATAAAATAATAACATTACCAACACTTAAGAGAGCTCTGCGGCGGATGGGGTGGTGAGACGCGTTTTCCTATCATTCACACCCAAGTGCGAACACAAATTATGCTTCTGGTTTTCCTAAATCCCTTTCCTCTATCAGAGCAACTATTATTACCATCAAAGAGAAATCTCTCAAGCTCAGCGGAGGTGCTTAGCCCCCGAGTGGCTACTGTGGCTGGGCTTCAGTGAGGGCATCCCCTCCCTTCCGTTCGCCCGAAACCAATCTCATCTCTTCTCCTCCTCTTTCGCTTATACCGGTGGGTTAAGCATTATGTTTGGCCCTTTTAGTGTTTTCCCCTCCGTTCTTCCCCTGACGATAGTTTGTGTATTTTAAATAAAGATTTCATTCTGCCAACCCGCAGGAAGCTTTTAACAAGATGCAGCTGAGCGTGTCGATATCTTATATCTTTTTACTGCTGCTCCAAGCGTGTACATCAACTCCAAACTCATTTCTTTTCTTCTCCGCCTGATACTGTAACATCTCGGAGACGGCGACGGCAGCAGCAGAGCGCTGCTCCCGGGGGGCACTTTCAGTTTGCCCTCAAAGTACCTCATAGCAATAAGAGCCGCCAGAGCCACCCTCCCCCCAGCAAGCCTCCTCCCCCTCCCTTTTCTACTGCAAAATGCTGGAATTATTGCTCTAACATTTGCAGTTTCACAGACACCATTATACAGCCCGAGAGCAAACAGGGTGGTGAGGGCTTTCTTTTTGTTTAGAACACAGTTTTGTGTGTGCGTACCTTTTTTAATTAAGATTTTTCCAGAAATAGATCCTATCAAGATTTAATTTAGAAGATATTTCTAACACTGGTCAATACTGTTTTCCAAGAGGAACATTTGCAATCATTTTCCTCCCCATAACGATCCGCAAATGCTTTTCACAGACCTTAAACAGTTTATCAAAGAGTGAAAAAGGGATTCTGTTTTTCTTTGTTGTGGGGGGTTTATTTTTTGCTGGGTTTGTTGGCAGTTTTGTTGTTTTTAATTTATACTTCATCTGCATTAAAATAAAATTCCGTTCAGCGTGCTGGCTACCTGGTATTGATTTCTGGCCTTTAAGAGGCACCGTCTTTTTTTTCTCCTCTCCACAAAGATGTTTTGAATCAAGGTGATTTCTGCCCATGATATCCATTTCCCACACATTCTTGGATGCCGGTCCCCTGCTGCTCCGCACCTGCTGAGCCAAAACTGCCTCCTCATGCTAAGCCTCAGGCAGCAGGTGAAACCAAAAGAGATCAAAGGAAAGACCTGGAGAAGGCCTGAAGCTCTCCAAAACTCAACGCAGCCAGGGGGTTGTTCAGGAAAGGTCACGAGGTGAAACGTCGCTACCGGCTGTGGAGGGAGTTCCCGCTCGTCGTCTGCTCCTTCTCACCCCCCTTCCCCCCACCATCACTTACTCCCATCCCAGGGCCAGCCCGACCTCGCCGCTCTACGCAGCAGCAGCACCGCGGAGTGCCGCCGGACTAGAGTCGGGACAAGCAGCAGCGGCGGGCCAGGCTCGTCTTCTGGGCAAGGTGAAGCGCTCAGCCTCCGCATCTAATAAGTGTTCCAGGCAGGAGCTTCCCACCCTAAAAGTGACAGAGGGCGCATTGTCCACTTGCAGCTGTGAGGTTTACTCAACACAAAGCAAGGCACTGACCGGAAAACAGTACAAGCGATGTAGCTCTTCTGATACATCTGGTACCTAGCATTGCCGATTTTTCTTCAAGACGCTCTCTAATTCAATTTGATCCAGTTTTAGATACAGAGTTTAAGGAAAAAATTGGAAGAAAAAATGAAAAAAAATTTTCCTTTATTTAAATAAGAGAGAAAAAAAACTGGAGACTGAAAATTGTTCTGTTGTAAAGTGTACCTTTATTAAGACAGGGCATCAGGAGTTTAAATATTTTCTCACAGTGGTATTTTCCCCTTTGGTAGAGCACTTGTATTTCCTTAATTTACCACTAAATATAGCATCATTACTGTTTGTAAAAGTAATTCTATCAGTATGGTAAAACACTGCAAAATACAGTGGAAAATTTAGTAGTCTGACATTTTAACACTCCTTATCAAATTAGAACTAAATATCTGTCATTCTGATGTACCTTTTAAATTTAAGTCTTTCCCGTTATTTTTTAATTTTACACAGATTTTTTACAGTTTACTATGTCTTTTGACTACATTTCACTGCAAATTTCTCCATGGGAGTAAATTCTACATTTTCTAATAAACTGATATATGTTGTTTTTCATGAGTAACAAACTTCTACGCAGTGTAATATGTTAAAAGCTCACTAAGTCATAAATTACACAAAGTTCTAAGACGGCATCCTGAGCATTACACTCTGCATTTTGAAGTTTGTGAATGCTGGGATGAATGCTGCATTAGAAAGCACTGCAAAGTTGGTCACATGAAGCAGGGGGAAGAAAATCTATGGGAATGAAAAAACATATACAACAAGAAATAAAAATAAATTGTTCCCAACACTGCTTTGGAAATAGAAACACATTAGCATTAAGAAAAATCTCTAAGCTCCAGTGTCTGCCAAATATTAAGACACCTGTAACCTGAAAAACTGTTTAACATTTGAGTTCTATTGCCTACAGCAGAGATACAGCAGGAAATGTGGTAACGCATATCGGCGTTACTAGCAATTAGTTGTGGTGGTAAATACACTGTTTTTTACATCAGCAGCACTTTTTTTTTTTTTTCCTGAGCATAATTATTTCATTTTTGGAAACCACCTGTGAAAAATGTGGCTGAAGTTGGACACTTAAAAATAGTGAAAATCAAGCTTTCATTAGCAAAGGAAAAACACTAGGAAAACTGAAAACCTGATAGTTTTAAGATGCAAAATACTATCATATTTTGCTTCCACCTTTAGGTCTCTGTGAGTGTGCACACTTCCTTTTTCATCCAACTTCAATCCTCAGGCTATGCTTTTTGTGGAATAGTGTCTCCAAAAAAAAAAAGCAGTAGATATTTTGATATGTAGTTTACTGATAACCACAAAGAGTACAAACAGGTTGAATCGCAAAATAAAAGTTGTAAGAGAAGAAGGACAGAAAATACATGTGAAAAAAAAATGTTTTGTAAAACTCCTTTTAGGTATTTTTGCCTAGCACAGTCTACCATCTCCTGCCAGAAACTGAGATGACTCAGCAATTTCTGACCACCTGGAAGGCAAAAAGAACAATTTCTGCAAAGACCCGGTGCCTGCAAGCAATTCTGATATCCCCACCTCATTAATTTGTGTGACAAGCTTCTTATTCACACTGGTCAGAGCGAAATACTTCCTTCTAAGGAAGAGGGACAGGATGCAAATGAAGAAATGCACAGTACCAAAAGCACTTTTCCAAATGGTTGAAAATGTGGCAGAGAAAAGACTATGTGTATTTTTCTTTTTACTGTCTGTGAAATATTACTGGCTGTTGTTCAGATTATGTGTCTGTATGTGCTATACATAGTCTAAATTTATATATGATGAGAGAAATTAAGAAGGAATTGTATTCATACACACAAATTATCTTCTTAGTAAAATGAGAAAAAAAGAATGTGTTTCCTATGTTCAAGTCACAAGGTTCTTAAAAATGTACTTGCTGAAATTATGTTTCGATTTCAGGCTGTTCAAATGGAACTCCCTTGCCTATAAAGAATGAGGTACATACTCAAAAGCCAGATGCCTCAGGTTTTCATGATGAGAATGTTTCCTGGAGGAAGACTGTAGGTCCAGAAGCACAACAGAATATGTTAATGAGAAAAAAAA
>VZTY01003384.1:7702-47896 GCA_013400935.1 Turnix velox
AGCTCATTCTGTTGCTCAGCCATCACCAGGGGCCCTGCAAAGCCCCATGGGTGAGATGACTTGCACAAAACATTGATTGCTGTGATACCATTTCACTCTTGGTGCTACTTAGTTGTGGTATCTGCTGACACAGAAGAAATTGCATACTCTCTGCAGCTGGGAGAGTGCAGTGATAGAAACACACAGTCTTCTGAAAAGTGACTTGGGTCCACAGCGTAAAGTATGTGTGATAAATGAAGGTGTATTTGTAGCATTAGTAATACTGTTTATTGTAGCTTTTAAAGAACACTGAAGAGGTTGCCCAGAGAGATTGTGGGTGCCCCCTACCTCCCTGGAGGTGTTTAAGGCCAGACTGGACAAGGCACTGAGCAGCCTGGTGTAGTGGAAGGTGTCCCTGCCTATGGCAGGGGTTTGGAACTTGATGATCTCTAAGGTCCCTTCCAACCCAAAGTTTTCTATGATTCTTTCTTTCTAAGTAGCAGTGTGTAGTGTGAGGGAGGGTACAGTGCAGGACAGCTGCCCACTTAAGCATCTAGTGTTCCCTGAGGTTAGTGATTCCATTACGTGAAGGGTTCCTACAAGAAAGCTGGAGAGGGACTCTTGATCAGGAGGTTTAGTGACAGGTTGATGGAGAACAATTTTAAACTAAAAAAGTTATTTAAATGAGGAAGAAACTCTCTGTTGTTAGGATGATGATACCCTGTCCGAGATTGCCCTGAGAAGCTGTGAGGGTGGTGAGACACTGGAAGAGGTTGCCCAGAGAGGTTGTGGATGCCCCTTCAGTCCCTGAAGGTGTTCAGGGCCAGGTTGGATGGGGCTTGGAGCAACCTGATCTCACGTGAGATGTCCCCACCCAAGGCAGAGGNAGAAAGGGTTTGTAATATCCAGCCACTTGGAATACCTCTTCTCTTGAGGTTGAGTGTGTCCTGCAGCCTCTGATTCATGCCATCCTTCAAATCCTTCTTAGTTTTAATTACCAGGGCACCTGCTAGAGGTTTGCTTTCAGTTTAAATGACAGAAATATATGTAGGATTTGCAGATTCGGTTTTGCCTTTGTGCTCCTAAATAGTTAGTGCTTTTCCTTTTCTCTGTTTCTGTCCTACAAAAAAGCTCACATAATTTTTATTTTTAAGAGGGTGTTTTCTTGGCCAAGTAGAATGTAATTTTGCTCATTTGATGTGAAGAGAAGCAAAGCTAGGAAGCAAAAGAGAAATGCAAACTTAAAATCACAGAACCATGGAAGTGTCAAGGTTGGAAGGCACATTTCAGATCATTGAGTCCAACCATCAACCCAACTCTGACAACCAAACCATATCTCTAAGCTCTGTGTCTGCCTGTCTCTTAAACATCTCTAGGGATGGTGCCTCAATCATTGCCCTGGGCAGCCTGTTGTAATGCTTCATAACCCTTTCAGAATTCTTTCTAATAACATCCAATCTAACCCTCCCCTGGTGCAACTTGAGGCTGTATCCTCTTGTCCTCTCACCTGTTCCTTGGGAAAAGAGATGGGCCCTCACTCTCTTTATACGAATTCTTCTGTGAGTTCTGTTTTAAATGAATAGAAGGTGCTGATGATTTGTGTGTGTGTGTGTGTACATTTTTTTCACCATAGAAAGCATCGTGTGTCATAGAATCATAGAATAGTTTGGGTTGGAAGGAACCTTAAAGATCAGGTTCCAACCCCCTGCCATGGGCAGGGACACCTCCTACTAGACTAGGTTGCTCAGTGCCTTGTCCAGCGTGGCCTTAAACACCTCCAGAGAGGGGACATCCACAATCCTCTCTGCGCAACCTCTCCCAGTGTTTCACCACCCTCACTGTAAAGAATTTATTTCTTATGTCAAGCCTGTATCTACCCCGTTCCAATTTACATCCATTATTTCTGGTCCTCCCATCACGTATCTTATTAAAAAGTCCTACCCCAGCTTTTCTGTTGGACCCCCTCAGGTATTGAGAAGCTACTCTGAGGTCCCCCCTGAGCCTTCTCTTCTCCAGGCTGAACAACCCCAACTCCTTCCGCCTGTCTTCATGGGGCAGTTGCTCCAGCCCTTTGATCATCTTCGTGGCCTCCTCTGCACCTGCTCCAACAGCTCAATGTCCTTTTTGAGTTGAGGGCTCCAGAACTGGACACAGTAACTCCAGGTGGGATCTCACCAGAGCTGAGTTGAGGGGCAAAATCACCTCTCTTGTGTCACTCATTGGTGACACAGAGTCAGTGGTGGCTGGCTATCTGCTGCACATTGCTTGGATGGGGGTTTGTGGCTGCAGCTCCCAGCTCATTCTGTTGCTCAGCCATCACCAGGGGCCCTGCAAAGCCCCATGGGTGAGATGACTTGCACAAAACATTGATTGCTGTGATACCATTTCACTCTTGGTGCTACTTAGTTGTGGTATCTGCTGACACAGAAGAAATTGCATACTCTCTGCAGCTGGGAGAGTGCAGTGATAGAAACACACAGTCTTCTGAAAAGTGACTTGGGTCCACAGCGTAAAGTATGTGTGATAAATGAAGGTGTATTTGTAGCATTAGTAATACTGTTTATTGTAGCTTTTAAAGAACACTGAAGAGGTTGCCCAGAGAGATTGTGGGTGCCCCCTACCTCCCTGGAGGTGTTTAAGGCCAGACTGGACAAGGCACTGAGCAGCCTGGTGTAGTGGAAGGTGTCCCTGCCTATGGCAGGGGTTTGGAACTTGATGATCTCTAAGGTCCCTTCCAACCCAAAGTTTTCTATGATTCTTTCTTTCTAAGTAGCAGTGTGTAGTGTGAGGGAGGGTACAGTGCAGGACAGCTGCCCACTTAAGCATCTAGTGTTCCCTGAGGTTAGTGATTCCATTACGTGAAGGGTTCCTACAAGAAAGCTGGAGAGGGACTCTTGATCAGGAGGTTTAGTGACAGGTTGATGGAGAACAATTTTAAACTAAAAAAGTTATTTAAATGAGGAAGAAACTCTCTGTTGTTAGGATGATGATACCCTGTCCGAGATTGCCCTGAGAAGCTGTGAGGGTGGTGAGACACTGGAAGAGGTTGCCCAGAGAGGTTG
Source organism: Turnix velox (assembly GCA_013400935.1). Classification (NCBI taxonomy): domain Eukaryota; kingdom Metazoa; phylum Chordata; class Aves; order Charadriiformes; family Turnicidae; genus Turnix; species Turnix velox. The sequence goes on from VZTY01003384.1 coordinate 10,744, forward strand.
TGGATGCCCCTTCAGTCCCNAGCCCAAAGGTGTTGCTGCCAAACCCTGTAGAAGTGAAAGTCAATCTAAACATTCAAAGTCTTTGTCTGGTTGATCTTTAGAAGCTCAAAGCAGTGACAGCAGCAGATCTAAGTGAGCATTTCCTGTGGTAACAGTTTTGAGAGCTTGTCCTGGTGTGGTGGTTTTGGTGTCAGCAGTTGGCCTGCTATCAGTGGCTTTCCTTTCCTCTCCGCCAGTTTCTGGAGGGAGCAAACTTGAAGCAGGAGATGAGAAGTAGAGACTGAAATTAATATTTAAGCACTTCAAGATTTATTTCCCTGACAAATCGACACTTGATTTCTGCAGGAGGAGCATTTGCCAGAGCCTTGGCAGATACTCCAAAAAAGGAGCTAGAGGTTTTGAAACACAAAACCCCACAGCATTTCATGGGAATTTGTTCTCTGGTGTCAGGAGTGACTCATCTCCTTAATAATCTATTCACTTCAATATGGGTATGTAGGGGGGAAAAAAACCTCTGACAGAGGTCTCAGTGCCACCTCCAGAATGTAGTGTCCTGTTCAATTATTAGTTGAAGCATGCGAGTATCTGAAACCCTGAGGAAATTTTGAGAGTTGTGCTGGCAAAAAGATGTTTGCCGTCAAATCTTGTTCACATTTTGATCCTGTATTTTTAAAAGAGCGTGGGACAAGAAAGAAATGCTATGTGTGGGGAGAGGAGGAAGTGGTAGGTGGGGTTTTCTTTTTCTAGATGGATAGGATTGTTGTTTTTGAAACCTTGGGGGCTGTTAGGATGTAACTTTTTCCTTCCTATACGTCGCATCTTTTGGCTAACTGGCCTCAAAATTACAGATCAGCATTTGTTACATGTTCTGCTTCCTGAGGTGGCTGCTCAGAAAGCTGAGGGGGCTCCCATCTTCATTTTCCTCCTGCCCCTGCTCATCATCCGTCCTCCAACGGCAGTGATGAGTAAGAAAACAGGAAAAGGGGAATTAGAAAGTGTGGGAATAGAGCTAGCACTGAGTTAGCAACACCAGAAGGAAACAGCCTTGCATCCGCTGAAAAATCAACCAGAGATAAACCCACTTCAAATGCTTCTGGAAATGAAGTTCTGCCTCTTGACAGATTTGTCTGTGACTTTTTACAATTTTCGAACACAGTAAAATGGAAAGAATGACAGTTGAATTGACTGGGTAGGAATACTAGTCTTCTAGCAAACACCTACATAGTATATATGGACTGAATTCTCTAAAGGTCTTATTATCATATCATTTGCATGCAAAAATTGGTGGTGATGGTGATAGAGCCTTCTTGGAAATGGACTGGAGGACTCATGGCTCCTGCCTGAAGTTCTTCTGCATGGAAAAGATGCTGCTTTTTCCTTTAACTTTTTTTTTTTTTTTTTTTTGTGTCATTCTCAATGTACTGTTCAAATTAACAGAGTAGTTTTTTGAGTGGGTTTTTTTAATTTATTTTTTTCTCTCCATAATATACCCTCCATGGAATTGCTAGAAAAAAAAGTATGATAACTTTTGCTTTATCATACTTTTTTTTAACATGGGATATGAAAGGCTTTACCTCCTCTCTAGAGCTTTAGAGCCTGTCCCAAGGGTAAGGGGACTCTCTCAGTTTATCTGATGTTTCATGTGCTCCTTTCATGTAACTGCAACACAGAACCACATCTGACTTTTCCATGTGGTTGATTTCCTTGTTCAAGAGCAGCATAAGGATGGAGATAAATTCACTATTTTCTTGTCCAGTCCTAGGCATCCAAGAAATTGAGAGACAGAGTGCACTGAGTCTTCAAAACCAGTCCTACACTTGCCAGCAGAAGATGTGCTTTGGAAAAGAATTAAGTTGTGACTGCTTTTTGCTCTTTTTTAATTACTTTGTCTGCAAAAAAAGTCTATTGGTTTTGAGCAGATCTTTAGCTCTCAGTTGTGGAGTTGGTTTTTTTGCTGTTTTGAAGAATTTAAAATACTCTTTCCACCGTTTTATCTTAAGAAAATTTAGCAAACTGTCTGGCCGGTGCTTCTGTGAAGTTCATAGCACATGTGAAATGGTGGAACCAAACTATCCACCAGTGAAAATACTTCATCTACAGAACAGATTGTTTCTGAGAAGAGTTGAGTAATGCTTGATTTGGTTTGGTTTTGTTTTACTTTGGTTTCTTGGCTTCCAAATCAGTGTTGAAAAATACCTGCCAACTATATTTTACTGGAAGTTTAATTCAAGGTCTAATTTTACTGGAAACCCAAAGGAGGGGAGGAGACCAGAGCTGGAAAATGGCATCTGGTGTTGAGTGATGGCAATGTCAGACATACTAAAGATAAACAACTGATGTTAATAAGACACATGATGCTGCTTTTGGACCAACATGATGAACAACTGCACAGAAGTACTTGTTGCAAGTGGCCTTTCTGCTGCTGGTCCATGAGCCTTTGCTGGTGTATTTACTCATCTTTCACTAGAACCTTTTGGCATGGGTTAACTTTGGGTCTTCAAGCTGGTTGAGGTCTGTGTGGGTAATTTGAAGTGTTTTGACTGAAAAGAAAATCAGTGCTAGTCTGATAAGTAGGCTGAAAGTATTCAAGTGCTTTAAATAATAATTTTCCTTAGTGGGCTTCAGGTATGCCCCTTCCTATTAGAAACTCCCTGTCAAGCCAGTATTTCTCTTTCAGAGAACCTCCCAAAACAATTCCAGGACTTCCAGATGGAAAATTGTCCAGATTTTCCCTTCAGAAGGAGAAAAAGGAAAAAGGGAGAGAGGGGAAGCAAATTTTTTGAGTGACTTTGAGCAGACTTAATTTAGTATTCAAGTGCTTTAAATAATAATTTTCCTTAGTGGGCTTCAGGTATGCCCCTTCCTATTAGAAACTCCCTGTCATGTCAGTATTTCTCCTTCAGGGAATTCCAGGACTTCCAGATGGAAAATTGTCCAGATTTTCCCTTCAGAAGGAGAAAAAGGAAAAAGGGAGAGAGGGGAAGCAAATGTTTTGAGTGAATCAACCCAAAGAGCAGACTTAATTTAGTTTCTTCAGTATTTAATTACTTCTCCATTTTTGACTTCCTTCTATGGCACAGATGTGCAGGCAGGAAGATGCAGCTGTTTGTGAGACAGGTGAGTTACACCTGATGGCTTTGTGTCAAGTGAAAAAAAAAACCCAAAACCCCAGTGATTTATCTCCAGGCCTGAGATGAATGATTGGAGAGGAAGCATCACTCATTCTTACAACATGGCTTTTCTTGATAAGGTTCTCATCACCCCTCAGTGGCTTTCCTCCCAGTGTTCTGGGTGAGCTGTGCTAACATTTTGAGTGGCTTCTTTGGGTGAAAGATCAGACCATTTTTTCAGACCATCAAATCTTTGGATTAGCTTTTATCAGCAGTTTTTGTATCAAGTATGCCTTCTGGTGTGGCTGCCCCTCACCAAAGCACAGGAAAAGTTTGTCTGTGTTACCTAATTGTTGCAAAATAATCCTAAAATTAGACTATGATAAAAGGTTGAGGTTTTAAATGTGTTTCATGCAAACAAGGGTTGTGGCTGGAGCAGTTCACTTGGTGTTTTAATTGTTTGGGCAAAAACATTTGGGAATAAGTGGGTGGAAAGCTATTTTTATGCTGTTCTCAGGGGAAAATCCAGCCATCCACTGGCACTGACAGTGCTCAGCTTTGCAGCTTGCTGTTAGTATGAAGAAGGATGAACAGGTTACATGGGAAAAGGGACTCTTTCCTCCCTCATCCACTTTTTTTCCAGGGGAGGGAAAGCCCCCAAACCCATGTTTTTTCTCATTTTACTAATAAGCATTGACTTTGAAAGTTATTTATAAACCACACGAAGTATCTGATTTGTCTGGTCAGGAAAATCAGCAGAATCTGTTTGGGGAAGGAGCCAGGGAGCTTCTCACTCTCTTTTAAACCTGAGGGAGAACCTTAAAATTAGAAGTTACTGCCAGTCCCCTCCAGCATGTTTCATATGATTTGATACTTATTTGACAAAAGCCTGTCTAGACTCTACCAGTGGAGTTGATTGAATGCAGCATCAATCACTGCCTGTCTATCCTTGTCAGTTTGCATATGTAAGATTGATTCTGATCTGTCTACAACTCCCTTTTTTCCATAAAACTATTCCAAAAGGCCATGTGTTCTTTACCTCACAAAGCTGCCAGTTGTCCCACTATTTCTGAGGACCAGTCTTCCTGGAGACTTCTCCTATTTGCTCCCTAGACCTTGGTTGCCTGAATCTGCTTTTCTAAAAGCATCTCTCAGATTGAGGGGTGATTCATTGTGTTGAGGGGCTGAAGGCTGTTCTATTTTACTCTGGAACCTGCTGCAATTTTATTAATTTTCTGTTTGCCTGTATGGATAAATGGGGGATTATAGAATCGTAGAACCATAAAATAGTTTGGGTTGGAAAGGACCTTAAAGATCATCTAGTTCCAACCCCCCTGCCATAGGCAGGGACACATCCCACTAGACTAGAACCATAAAATAGTTTGGGTTGGAAAGGACCTTAAAGATCATCTAGTTCCAACCCCCCTGCCATAGGCAGGGACACATCCCACTACACCGGGTTGCTCAGTGCCTCATCCAGCCTGGCCTTGAACCCCTCCAGGACAAGCCTGAATCTACCCTCTTCCAATTTACATCCATTATTTCTAGTCCTCCCATCAGATATCTTATTAAAAAGTCCTTCCCAAGCCTTTCTGTAGCCCCCCTCAGGTACTGATAAGTTACTCTGAGGTCCCTCCTGAGCCTTCTCGTCTCCAGGCTGAACAACCCCAACTCCTTCAGCCTGTCTTCATAGGGCAGTTGCTCCAGCCCTTTGATCACACTTGTGGCGTCTTCTGGAGCTGCTACAATATCTCAATGTCCTTCTTATGTTGAGGACTCCAGAACTGAACCCTCCATCTTCTTCTGAATACCAGTCCCGATGTCTGCAACGAGCAGCAGGACTAGATGATAGGAGTAATGTTGCTCGCTGAGTTTTCTCAGCAGAAGTAAATAGGAATTGCAAATTGCCTTCTTTTTGACTCGTGCTGCTAGTATTTGTTTATCTTCTGCTTTGTAATTTAATGATAAGCTTTCTGGAGGAGACTGCTTTTGCCCCTTTGTTTGCGCATTGTCCAGCACAGTGGGATTCTTTCCCATGCTACTCCTACACACCACAGATATTTCAGTAATAATGAAATGGCACACAGGGCTCTCCTTTCTTCCCCCTCAAACAGCATTAAACCCTTCCACTTTCATGCTGAACTCTGCTTACAATTGTTTTGAGCTTGTCAGAGCTCTCCACTGCCTATTTGGTAACAACAAACACTGTTAGTTTACAAACCAGGGAATCCCCTGTATTGAAGAGGAGCAGAAGCTATTTTTTTTTTTCCTGAGGGCCTCAAGGAAACTCAATAGTAGTATGGTGTGGGTTGGAAGTGACCTTAAAGATCATCTAGTTCCAACCCCCCTGCCATAGGCAGGGACACATCCCACTACACCGGGTTGCTCAGTGCCTCATCCAGCCTAGCCTTAAACACCTCCAGAGATTGAGGGAGCATCCACAGCCTCTCTGGGCAACCTCTTCCAGTGTCTCACTACCCTCACCCTAAAGAATTTCTTTCTTATTGCCAGCCTGAATCTCCCCTCTACCAATTTGCATCCATTACTCCTAGTCCCGCCATCACATACCCTATTAAAAAGCCCTACTCTAGCCTTTCTGTAGGTACTGATAAGATACTCTGGAGTCCCCCCTGAGCCTTCTCTTCTCCAGGTTGAATAACCCCAACTCCTTCTGCCTTTTCTTTCCCGGGGAGGGATAGGAGTCATGGTCTTCCATGCACCCTAAAATGGAGGAAGCTGAACAGCAAATGGTCCAGCTGGGAGGAGGATCCATAATTCCTCACCAAAAAGAGTCCCCCCAGTTCTAAACCACTGAGTCACCTGCACAAAGTGGAGAACTAAAAGAGCTGGGTGGAGGACATGGCTGGGCAGGACTCACTCAAACAAGAATCAGTTTTCCCTCCTGCTCCCCACCCCCCCACCTTTTTTTTTTTTTAAAAAGATTGAAATATTTACATCTTGTTTTAATCTTGCAGAGACATCCTTCACAGAACATGTGCTTAAGAAAGAGGCGAATCCAAAACCTGTAGACAAAGGATTAGGAAGTCATATCCCAGTTTGGAAGGTGGGTGTATTCATTCTGTGGGTTCACATTTATTTATAACAAACACAGCATTTGGGGTTTGTCTGTCCCTCACTGCTTCTGGAACTACTCTGCATACTTAATTAATGGTTTCACATTTGAATTATTCAACAACAAAATCTTGCTTCCTTCTATGGGTCTCTTTTCTTCTGCTGCCACCTGAAACTCTTCCTTTCAACGGCAGGAATTTGTCAAAGGGCTGGGGATCCTGTTTCTGCAGCCGGTTGGTGTTCTCAACATTGAAAGGCTGAAGAACTGCACAAAGTTCAGTCAGTTCCTTAACTGAGTTCTTAAAATCATAGAATGGTTTGGGATAGTTTCAATCCCCCTTCCATGGGCAGGGACACATCCCACTAGACCAGGTTGCTCAGTGCCTCATCCAGCCTGGTCTTAAACACCTCCAGGGATGGAGGGGGCATCCACAACCTCTCTGGGCAACCTTTTCCAGGTTGTGTATTGTCCTGTACAGACACCTGGAGGTTTGTGCTGGGGCATATTAAGTTCCAGATCCAGTGACCTGTCTGTCACTCCTTTTCTGCAGTACTGATATTAAATGTCTTACTGACAGGGCATTAGAATTATACAAGGTACTGGTTTTCATGAGTGGGTGAATGTAAAGGCTGGTCTGTGTGTTCTGCTTTTGTTATTCCTCATTTTATTTTTTTTTTAAAGATACTATCTTCCTTCCTTTACTTATAAACAAAACACATGCACCTAAAAGGAGAAGGCTTATTTTTTTGTGCTTCAGGGCTGGAAGCCTACCAAAGCAGCAGTAATTGGCAATTGGTAATTGTAACTGTAACTGTAACACATCTGTAACTGAAGCCAGGTTAAAGTTCTTTAATCTATTTCTTCAGTTGTTTTCCAACACTTGTCATCAGATCTCAGACAACTTGTAAGACACATGGAGCTTTAATTTTCAATTGGTAATTGACCTTTCCTTTTCCCCCCTCTAATTGGAAACAACACTTTTTTTTTTTTTCTCTCTGTTTGTGTTCAGTTTGTACTCTGTGTTACTGCCTTTCTCTTCCTAGCCCATGCAAGTTTCTCTTTCTCCTGATGTTTTCCCCATCCTTTGCTGTCTCTGTGCCAACCTGGGATGTGGTTTTTGTGGTGTGTTTCTCCGTGGCGCTGCTGTACTGTGGCTTTGGTGGCTCTCAGTTCCAGCTGTGTGGTACAGCTGGTTCATGACAAGCATCCTTTGTTATGGGATGATGGGAGCAGAAATCCATGGTCCCCACTAATGTGCTGTTAGGATTACCCAATGTTGAGATCTGGAAGTACATCTCTCTGCATCTTCACCTGGAGTCATGAAATCACTTAGAACTAATGAAATTGAACACTGTGGCTTAAGAAAATACATATTGGAGATGTAAGAGGAGGTCTCCCCACTTCTCTTCAGTGCCAGCATCCTCATAATCTGCCTTGTGTCTGGAGTTAAAAGCACAGGCTTTCATGACCTGGGAAGGTCACACAGACCTTCCTTTATTCTACATCATCCTTTTTAACACTAGTACCCTCCAATAAAATGATTTTATAGTTTGAAAATTTGTAACAGGCAGAGCATAGCATTAAAGGTGGTGGGGTTGTGTCCTATCTTGAATTTTCATGTTGATGAATTATGATGCCATCCATTTTTGAACATGTTTTTGCAGCCTACAGCCATATTTCTTCACTGAATTCCACACTTGGAGTATATGGATAAACAGAGTGTTGTCATTAGTGATGGGTGGTGTCCAGAAGATTTTCTGACACTGGCTTTATATGTCAAAAATAGTTAACCTTTTTTTCAGAGGTCTTCTCTTTCTCTAGCAGTAGAAGAACTGAAGGGTTTGGGAACTTCTTCCCTCTGAATACTGAAGTGATGCCTTCTTGGCAAAGAATCTCAAGTGCATGTTAAACAATTACATTAATTTGTGCATATATGTGTATATATATAAGAAGGCTGGGGGAGGAATTCAGATTAGCTTCTCAGTACATGAAGGGGTCTACAGAAAGGCTCGGGTAGGACTTTTTAATAGGATATGGGATGGAAGGACTAATGGATGTAAATTGGAAGAGAGGATATTCTGTCTGGAGATAAGGAAGAAATTCTTTCCTGTGAGGGTGGTGAGACACTGGAAGAGGTTGCCCAGAGAGGTTGTGGATGCCCCCTCAATCCCTGGAGGTGTTTAAGGCCAGGCTGGATGAGGCACTGAGCAACCTGGTGTAGTGGAAGGTGTCCTTTCTCATGCCAGAGGGGTTGGGACTCGATGCTCTTTGAAGTCCCTTCCAAACCAAACCATTCTATAATTCCAGATATATTTAATTGAATTGAAGAAGTCATTGTAATGTTTTCCTGAGGGAGGGCCTCTACAGTGAGCATACTGGTTGACTCGTAAGAACTAAATCATGGCTATCAGAAAGGAAGCTCCATAGGATGTCAAGTGAGATGTTGAAAAGTGTGTGTGAGTAGTTGAACTTCTGGGAAATGGATTTGCTGTCATAGTAAGGTGCTGGATGAGGCAAAAAACCTGAAGTAAATCCTTGATCAAGTGAATAAAAGTACAGTCATAGGTGTTTGCATAATTTGTGCTTTATTTTCAGATTGTATTTTTATAAGTTTGTGAGAATTGAAAGTAGTCCAGTATTTCTTTGTGTTTTCTTTGATGAATAAACATCTAAGAAGCTATTAAAGAGATTGCTATGCTGTATTACTGTCCTGTTCTCTGAGTTTTACATCTTAGGGTACTCCAAGATGTATGTTTGCAGCTGAACCTGAGGCTTGTGCCTCTCTGAGCATTTGGGATACAGGAAATAGGAAATCCCAGAATGTTGGTTGCTTTTTTTTCTGAAGTTAGAAAGTCAGTAGTGTTCTCCTCCTTTCCCTTTTGTTCCCTTAACCATGTTGCTGCTGGCAACAACCCCTTCTTGCTTGTGCCTAGAATCTAAATGCACCCACAGCAACTCCTGAATGGGCTTGTACAATGGCTTTTGAGTGGTCTCCATGAATTTGACATGGCTTTAATTTGCAATTTCCATTTATCCTTGTCTGTGCAGAGCTTTTATTCCTTGGTCTGCCTTCTTGTTGTGTATTTACTTTTTACAACTTGAGCAATGCTGGCTTCCCATTTGAAGATGCAATTGGTTTGTGAGGGAGGACAGTTGCTTTTCTTGTTTTTATTTTGGCTTTTTTTTCCTGAAATACAAATTACTTTGCAAAGTGGATAATGTGTTGGAAAATCCTCGTTTGCCTCATGTGCAGTTATGTGTATTTAGGGCAGATGAGGGATCTCTGCAGAATCACAGCTTGCTGTATCAGCTCTGAAATCATTGTCATTTCCACTAAAAATGCTTTTTTATTGCATTAAAAGGATGTGACCTTTACATGTCAGCAGTGAGAAATATCTCTATCATTGTATTTGTGGTAATCAGGGACTATTTAATCTCATACTTTCTGGCTCACAAGAGATTATTTATAAAATCTACTGAATAAGCCTGGCTGTTGTGNTACATGAAGGGGTCTACAGAAAGGCTCGGGTAGGACTTTTTAATAGGATATGGGATGGAAGGACTAGGAATAATGGATGTAAATTGGAAGAGAGGATATTCTGTCTGGAGATAAGGAAGAAATTCTTTCCTGTGAGGGTGGTGAGACACTGGAAGAGGTTGCCCAGAGAGGTTGTGGATGCCCCCTCAATCCCTGGAGGTGTTTAAGGCCAGGCTGGATGAGGCACTGAGCAACCTGGTGTAGTGGAAGGTGTCCTTTCTCATGCCAGAGGGGTTGGGACTCGATGCTCTTTGAAGTCCCTTCCAAACCAAACCATTCTATAATTCCAGATATATTTAATTGAATTGAAGAAGTCATTGTAATGTTTTCCTGAGGGAGGGCCTCTACAGTGAGCATACTGGTTGACTCGTAAGAACTAAATCATGGCTATCAGAAAGGAAGCTCCATAGGATGTCAAGTGAGATGTTGAAAAGTGTGTGTGAGTAGTTGAACTTCTGGGAAATGGATTTGCTGTCATAGTAAGGTGCTGGATGAGGCAAAAAACCTGAAGTAAATCCTTGATCAAGTGAATAAAAGTACAGTCATAGGTGTTTGCATAATTTGTGCTTTATTTTCAGATTGTATTTTTATAAGTTTGTGAGAATTGAAAGTAGTCCAGTATTTCTTTGTGTTTTCTTTGATGAATAAACATCTAAGAAGCTATTAAAGAGATTGCTATGCTGTATTACTGTCCTGTTCTCTGAGTTTTACATCTTAGGGTACTCCAAGATGTATGTTTGCAGCTGAACCTGAGGCTTGTGCCTCTCTGAGCATTTGGGATACAGGAAATAGGAAATCCCAGAATGTTGGTTGCTTTTTTTTCTGAAGTTAGAAAGTCAGTAGTGTTCTCCTCCTTTCCCTTTTGTTCCCTTAACCATGTTGCTGCTGGCAACAACCCCTTCTTGCTTGTGCCTAGAATCTAAATGCACCCACAGCAACTCCTGAATGGGCTTGTACAATGGCTTTTGAGTGGTCTCCATGAATTTGACATGGCTTTAATTTGCAATTTCCATTTATCCTTGTCTGTGCAGAGCTTTTATTCCTTGATCTGCCTTCTTGTTGTGTATTTACTTTTTACAACTTGAGCAATGCTGGCTTCCCATTTGAAGATGCAATTGGTTTGTGAGGGAGGACAGTTGCTTTTCTTGTTTTTATTTTGGCTTTTTTTTCCTGAAATACAAATTACTTTGCAAAGTGGATAATGTGTTGGAAAATCCTCGTTTGCCTCATGTGCAGTTATGTGTATTTAGGGCAGATGAGGGATCTCTGCAGAATCACAGCTTGCTGTATCAGCTCTGAAATCATTGTCATTTCCACTAAAAATGCTTTTTTATTGCATTAAAAGGATGTGACCTTTACATGTCAGCAGTGAGAAATATCTCTATCATTGTATTTGTGGTAATCAGGGACTATTTAATCTCATACTTTCTGGCTCACAAGAGATTATTTATAAAATCTACTGAATAAGCCTGGCTGTTGTGATACCTGCTAAGTATTGTTTTTTAAAGTGCTAAGCTAAAATGGGTTTTACTTAGTCTGCTAATGTTTATTTTGGTTTTATGTTTGCATTGCAGTAGCATTGACACCTCTAACAGATGCTCCTCAGCTCTTAGCTTGCCTTTGAGGGCAATTGGGATTTTGCAGCCTGTAAAGGGCATGTTATGTTTCCCCCAGATAATTTTTTTTAAAAAAAAGCTTTTCTTTCTTGGCAGAAATCCAACTTTTTCTTAAAAATGATGCCTGCACTTAGACAATGAAAAAGCTTTACATTTTTCTTTGTATTTTTATCCAAGTACTAATTATATCATTTGTATGAAAACATCAGACTTCAAATTCAGCATGTTGCCATTTGAAAGGATAAAACCTAGTATGCTTTTTAAAAAAAAAAAAACATGCCATTTAAAAAACCCTCATAAATGAACACGTCTAACATGTACCCATGTCTGTAAGAACATCTTTCCTAGGATAGCCAAATCCCTAAAGCTTTAAGCTTCTCTTTGATCCAAGGGATTAGCAGAGATTTCCATTTCTGCTTGGCAAATTTTTGGTCTGTTAAGGATACAGGGAGGATGTGTGCTTTGATGGGAGCAGTGTCATGGAAGAGCAGTATTGTTCCCAGTCCTCCTCTATGCATGTGGTCCATCCCACTGCTTTGGACAGGTGATTTTACATGTTTTGAACCATTTAGCACTACCATTTAAGTTACTCTGGGACTCAGATGACAAGCCTTTTGCTGCTTATTTACTCCAGAAGGTAAAAGTTCACCTTTATGATGACCCAGGCTGTCACCTGGAAATGCAGTGGAACAATCAAGCAATATTATGAGCACTGAGGGTTTATGATGCAGCCACACTTGATGACAGTCACACACAATTGAGTATTGTGTCCAGTTCTGGAGTCCTCAACGTACAAAGGACATTGAGCTGTTGGAGCTGGTCCAGAGGAGGCCACGAAGATGATGAGAGGGCTGGAGCAACTCCCTTCAGAGGATAGGCTGAAGGAGTTGCAGTTGTTGAGCCTGAAGAAGAGAAGGCTCGGTGGGGACCTCAGAGTGACTTAGGAATACCTGAAGGGGGCTACAGAAAGGAAGGAGTAGGACTTTTTGATAGGATATATGATGGCAGGCCTAGGAATAAAAGATGTAAATTGGCAGGGGGTGATTCAGGCTGGAGATAAGAACAAGATTCTTTCCTTTGAGGGTGGTGAGACACTGGAAGAGGTTGCCCAGAGAGGTTGTGGATGCCCCCTCGATCCCTGGAGGTGTTTAAGGCCAGGCTGGATGAGGCACTGAGCAACCAGATCCAGTGGGATGGACTAGATGATCTTTAAGGTCTGTATCTCCTGTCACAGGGTTGGCTCAGAGGCTCTCTGATGAAGACAAGGTTTCTCTTGGAAGGGACCTTAGAGGTTAAAATGTTTCTAAGTAAAATAATTTAATATATTTGTAAGGAAATCCTTAAGCCCTACTGGATTGTCTCTCTTGCCTGTGTTGTGTTAGAAGAGGGCAGTTCTTATAAGGCATACAAACTTTTACATGAAGTTCATTGCTTGCAAGTTATGCCTTGATCCACATGGTTGATCTCTCCTCATCTGTAAGAATGCTTCCAAGGGACTGGTTTGATTGTCATGGAATTTATAGAGAAAAATAAAATGTGAAATAAGAGAAGATATTATATTAATTTTATTTTGAGGAGTGGAAGATGTAAGCTATTAACATCTTTATGTAGGATGATTGGTTTTTATCAGCTTTTACACAGCTCAGGTTGGAGCTTACAGTATAAATATGATAACAGGTCTGTAGCATCTCTTCTGGTGACAATCCTGAGTGGTGCAAGAGGCAGGGTTGAGGTTTGACTGTGCAGTGAGCTGTGGCATTTGGGGCAGCTCTCTCAGGCTACAGCTATGTGAAATATAAACCTAAATGATAAAAGGGCATCAGGCAGAAAAAATGTTCAGATAAAGAGTAGGAACTGTATCAAAAATTGTCAACAGGTTGCTTTCAAGAGGTTCAAAAGTGGCATGGGTGCAGTTGGCTGGCACAGAGCTGGTCCTGGGCTGGCCTCTGTTGTCTTGAGGCCACCATGTGGGAAGTGAGCCAGGGTTTGGTTCTCATGGCACAGGAGGGAGAGCAGTGCTTTAGTTTGGTCTCAGCTGGTAGCACAATTACTCTTCGTCTTTCCTGTGCATCCCCAAATCAGCATCCTTTGTTAGAGACTCATTGAGACTGCACTAATGAAATGAGATGAGCTGCTTTGGCATTTGTGGTTGTTAAACCCCAATTTTGTGAAAAAATCTACTTCCATAGGCCATTAAGAGTCAGAGCAGCTGCAACTCCCCACCTGCAGCTGGGAATTGAGGAGATCCTTCATGAATACTTTTTCATCTTTCAGAAGGGCTGTTGGTAGGGACTAAAGCAACAAAATTCAAGGTTGTAATGTGTGTGTGCTCAGACACAAGAGTTTTAAGGAACACAGAGAAGCTGTGTGAGAACTTCTGTCAGAAGCATAGAATAGTTTGGGTTGGAAGGGACCTTAGAGGTCATCGAGTTCCAACACCCCTGCCATGGGAAGGGACACCTCCCACTAGACCAGGTTGCTCAGTGCTTTGTCCAGCCAGGCCTTAAACACCTCCAGGGAGGGGACATCCACAGCCTCTCTGGGTGAACTCTTCCAGTGTCTCATCACCCTCACAATAGGGAATTTCTTATTTTATCTCTAGCCTGAATCTTCCCTCTTCTAATTTACATCAGTTATTCCTAGTCCTGCCATCACATATCCTATTAAAAATCCCTACCCCAGCCTTTCTGTAGCCCCCTTCAGGTACTGAGAAGCTACTCTGAGGTCCCCTTGAGCCTTCTCTTCTCCAGGCTGAGCAACCCCAACTCCTTCAGCGTGTCCCCATAATGGAAGTTCTCCAGTCCTTTAATCACCTTCGTGGCCCTTCAGTCCCCGTGTGAGAAACCTTGCTCTCTGGAAACTGGGGGGGGACTGCTCATGGGTCTGCTCCAAGGGCACAACAGCAGGGTGCCTGTGGGTTTATCAAGGATTGAATGAGAGAAGGGAATCTTATGTAAGAACCATCTTTCACAGAATTATGGCAAAAGATGACAGCTCTTCCAAGTGCTTTTCACTGTAGCTTGCTGTGAAATGGTGATGTGCTGAATTGCAGAGTATCAGGGTAAAAAGCCAGCTGGTGGTGAGACTAGTTGGCTGTTCACATGTGTAAACAAAGTGTGTGCATGAGTGTGATTGCAAGCTATACTCCTACCAGAAGAAAATTTTAATATCTGCTATATCTCATCTTAGAATTATAGAATAGTTTGGTTTGGAAGGGACCTTAAAGATCATCTAGTTCCAAGCCCCTGCAAAGATACCTCCCACCAGACCAGGCTGCTCAGTGCCTCATCCAGCCTGGCCTTAAACACCTCCAGGGATTGAGGGGGCATCCACAACCTCTCTGAGCAACCTCTTCCAGTGTCTCACCACCCTCACCCTAGAGAATTTCTTTCTTCTCTCCAGCCTGAATCTCCCCTCTTCCAATTTACATCCATTATTCCTAGTCCTGCCATCACATATCCTATTAAAAAGTCCTACCCCAGCCTTTCTGTAGCCCCCTTCAGATACTGAGGAGCTACTCTGAGGTCCCCCCCTGAGCCTTCTCTTCTCCAGCCTGAACAACCCCAACTCCTTCATCCTGTCCTCAGAAGGGAGGTGCTCCAGCCCTCTCATCATCCTCGTGGCATCTTCCTATATAAATCAATGCAAATGGATCTATTTGTTGTTTTGATTTAATTTTTTTTTCATTTTTAATTCATTGTGCATAACTTCCTATTTGCCAATAATTAAATGAAGGCAAGGATTGAAACAGTGCAGTGCTCTTGTATCTTTGTTATTTTCTCTCTTGTTTTCATGATGTTTTCTGAAGCCCAACGCCACGTTGCTGTTGAGCTGCCGACAGTGAAGCCCCAGACCCAGTTGTAGATTATTCCTTCTAATCTGCAGTACCTTGTGCTTGTCAAGATAAGTTTATTCCTCTCTCAGGCAGCTTAATTGTCTCGCTTTTCTCTTGCCCTTTGGGATTTTGCAGTTTTCTCTAGTCTTGATTAATTTGCTCAGTTTAGCACTCCCCATCATGTACAGCTACTCTCTGAATGCTCTTTTCTGGTGATGCAGCTTTGCCTATGTCTGTATTTAATGAAGAATGCTGATTGTTGGGGTTTTGGGGTTCTGCTTTGGGGCTTTTATCCAGTATTAAGGTTTATTGCTGCGTGGCTGGAGGGGAATTAATGAGGACTAAATGAAGGCAGGCAGGCTTAGCACCAGCCAGGTCTCCTGAGTTGGGCGCTTGCCTGAAGGAGTCATTTCCTTGTGCTGACATTAAAGAAAGCCTTTCCAGGGTAAACTTGACCTTGGGAAGGTCTCCCTTTTCTTTTGTTCCCTCTTTGTGGCAGAGCAGGAGACTTTCAGAGGTTCCTTTCTAAGGCTCTAACCACTTACCAGGGTTCTGCAACCATAATGGCAAACTGGCTTTTGAACAATGAAATTACAGTGATAGGGACCTGTTGGAAAAGTTCCAGAGGAGGAAATGAGGATGATCAGGAGGTGGAAGTACTTCTGCTAGGCCAGGCTGAGAGAGCTGGGGCTGCTGAGGCTGGAGAAGTGAAGGCTGTGGGGAGAACTCACAGTGACCTCCCAGTGCCTGCAGGGGCTACAGGAAAGCTGGGGAGGGGCTGTTTGCCAGGGCAGGGAGACACAGGACATGGGCACTGGTTTGAAACCAGACCTGGGCAGGACTAGGTGAGACATCAGGAAGAAGTTCTTCCCCATGAGGCTGGCGAGGCACTGGAAGAGGCTGCCCAGAGAGGTGGTGGAGGCTCCATCCCTGGAGACATTAAAGGCCAGGCTTGCTGAGGCTCTGAGTAACCTGATCTAGTGCAGGATGTCACTGCAGGGGGTTGGACTAGATGGCCTTGGAAGATCCCTTCCAATTCTGTGATTTTTCATTATCCAGAGAAAGTGAGTACACCAACATCTGTAACTGAAGCCAGGTTAAAGTTCTTTAATCTATTTCTTCAGTTGTTTTCCAACACTTGTCATCAGATCTCAGACAACTTGTAAGACACATGGAGCTTTAATTTTCAAGATCATTCCAGAGCATTTCCCACTCTTCCCTCTACGTTGGCTTGGATGGAAAATAGAATATTTAGAGTAAATCAAACATTTAGTGTTCTTACAAACAGAGGAGGAGGAAAACATCATGGGCATAGTACAGATCTCAGGCACTGCCTGTAATGTCTCCATTAGCTGCCAGCCATGCAGTGGGGAACAGTGATGGGAGCAGTGTGTGTTTATTTTATGTGTTCTATTTTTTAAAACAAACAATTTGTTCCTGCTCAAGGTGAGAGTCCTGTCTGCTTTGGAGCCATGTTTTTGATTCCCAGCTGCTCTGTTAGGGTGCCTGGCTGCTTGCTGAGGCTGAAACCCTTAGGGCTTGATGGATAGACTGCCAGACACTCAGAAATCACTGAGGAAAGATGAACACCATGGTGAAAATATAAATGCAGTGGATTTTATCATGCAAAAATCAGATTACTTACTCCCCTCCTTCTGAAAAAGTCTGCTAGTGCTTGGAAATACCACGCCTGATACAAACAAGGGATCAATTAATGTTCTCTGAGTTTGTACTGTAGCTTATATAAAATCAGATCTTTTTTCTTTTTTTCTTCTTTCTTTCTTTCCTTTAATGAGGCACTTAAGCAGCCTTAAGTAAAGATTAATGTTCCATTGCATGTATCAGTGATGTTAAAGGCTGAAATGGGCAGGTCACGTGCAGATCGATCTGTGTCAAATAATAGCAACAATCAATACTTTAATTTCTTTTTTTTTAACCAGTGTATCTACAGAAACACTTGTTTGCATCAAGTAACTTCTTTGTTTTATTAAGTCTGTTTTGGGGATCTGTGGACATCAGAGAAGTGGGCTGGCACCTGTACATTTCTCCTCTGTACAATAACTTTTTATATTGCCAAAAAAGAGAGGAGAAACCAAGCTGAGAGGGTTCTGGTTTCCATTTCAGCTGGTACTATCTGTGCTGCCCCTGCAGATGCCCGTGCATTTCAGCTGTATTTCAAGTTTGGTCTCAGAAATGCTCTTTTTGGGGTGTTTCAGGGAAGTTGTTGGTATTTGGGGAAATCAACACCCTTCAGTATGGAGACCAAAAACTGACTGAGGAGTCATTCCCTAGGTTTTTTATTTAGATTTATTTCTTCATTTGGTAGCTGTCTGTACCTGTATTTTTGCCCTGCACCTGGTGCTGGCACAGACTGACTCAGCCCTTGCAAACCCATCTGAGCATTTTGATTTGCATGAGCTGGGGGGGGGGACCTTGTAGAAAACAAAGTTTCTCTGGTTAATTCTTTCTCTCTTACACTTTTAATTTCTGTCACTCACCTGGCCTGTCAGAATTAGAGCTGCTAAGCAGTTATCTTTCTTGGCAATTTTTAGTTTTTAATTCAGTTTAAGGCTTGTCATTCTTCCCAAAAGCTGTTGGACACTAAGAGGACTCTCTCTGTTCGTGCTGGCCCTTTACACAATCACAGAATGTCAAGGATTGGAAGAGACCTCAAGAGATCATCTAGTCCAGTCCCCCTGCTGGAGCAGAAGCACCCAGACCAGGTTACATAGGAGGGAATCCAGGCAGGGTTTGATTGTCTTCAGTGAAGGAGACTCCCCACCATCTTCTGGGCAGCCTGTGCTCTGTCACCCTCAATGAAGTTTTTTTTCTCCTATTTGTGTGGGACCTGCTGTGTTCCAGTTTGCACCCACCATTGGAGATCACTGAGAAGAGCCTGGCTCCATCCTCCTGACACTCACCCATTCCATATTTATAGACATGAATGAGGTCACCCCTCCGTCTCCTCTTCTCCAAGCTAAAGAGACCCAGGTCCCTTCAGCCTTTGCTCTGAAGGGAGATGCTCCAATCCCTTCATCACTTTATCCTGCTGCAGCTAATAATGTAGTTGAACACACAACACATCTTCTCACCACTTGGTTCCATGCAAAGCCATGACAAAGCAGATAACCATCTCCATCCTTGCTTTTCTTTAGCTTCAAGCTCTTGCATTGGTGTTCTGGATTCAGCCATCAGTGTTTCAAGGATCAGAACTTCACCTCAGCAAAGCGAGGTTTGTTTATATGCATTGACATATGTATTTAAATGATTCACCATAAATGATTTGTCATGTCATTTTGTAACTATAAAAAATGTGATCTAAGGAAAAAGAGTCCTGTTCTTGGTTTCTGATGCTTTTCTGCTCTCTCTGTCCCCATGACGTTGTTTGCAGTGGGATGTAGACACCTTTAAGTAGTCTATTTAAATGGGTGAGGGCTCAGCTACACAATTGTAACACAGGGATGGAAAAATACAGTGAGGCTGAGTGAAGGATTTGTGGTGGTTTGGTGCTCTGGAAGCTGATTTTTCATGTGTCTGTTTATCAGTTGTTTGGCAGTGTGTGATTTACAGGTGCTAGAACTGACACCAGCATTTACAGTGTTCCTTATTTGAGTTTCTTCTTCCAGGGAGCTGCACTTGGGTACATGGTTTTTCTTACAAGTAATCCTGAACCAATTTCCAGTTACAGCCCCCTTGCTCAGCAAACAGGAATTTGTCTTTTTCACCTTCTGGTGTGCTCTGATTTTGAGTGTTAGAGAAGTACAGCAATTAGCAGTAGTCTGACTCCACCGTTGTTTGTGGGGTTCTTTTATTTTTTCAAATTAATGTGAATTTTTTTTTTTTATTTAATTGAAGCTCAGCTTTCCTAACATAATAAAACCCCATCCAAGACAGCCTGCCTGCTGTTAAAGAGTTCATAATCTTTCCTCTTTTTCTAATTCTAACAAAATCCTTCTCTCACTTGAAGCTGCAAGGGGGAGAAGGCAGCCATAAAGATGTTGCAGAATTTACTCTTAGGAACCCAAAAAGCTAAATGTGGGAGTAAAGGGGCCAAGAAGCTCAACACTGGAGAGCTGCTGCTGGTCTCTTTTCCCTTTGGATGTTCCTGCATTGAAACTTCACTGTCAGAAGGTTCTTCATGGTTGGAATGGTCCTGCTGAACCTGACCTGGCTGGGGGATAGTCAGCCTGCAGAGCTGAAGCTGGAGATGATTCAACTCAGGAAGTTATTGCAGTTGGTTCTTCTCAGCTCATACTCATGAGACAGGAGACCTGTGCAGAGCATAGAACTTAGGAAAATACTTTTCTATCAGTTTAGTCCTGCTGGTTTCGAGATGATGAAAATGGGGAATTGGGCGAAATTTCCAGACTTTGCAGATGGTGGCCTCTGCCCTTGGATGTGAATGAGAGGTCCAGTGTGTCCCAGTGGATAGTGAGCCTGGGTGATGCATTCATGTCCTCAGAGCCATCACTTGCTCAGCCCCTCCTCAAAGCCACCCAAATAGCACACACACTCTAGTCCTTCTTTCCATTAGAAATCTTCTCAGTCTTTTGTAATCCATATTTCTGTTTTCTGTATTATTTTCTGCTGGACTTACAAATAGAAGAGTGTCACATTTACTTTTCTTACCATCTGTTTTCATTTCCTGGGTGAGCATCTGCAGAGCCCTGGTGTTTTTTGATGCCTGTGCTGGCATATTTCGGCATGGGTTATGCGCAAGGTTTAGGGCCGTGAAGATGATGAGAGGGCTGGAGCACCTCCCTTATGGGGACAGGCTGAAGGAGTTGGGGTTGTTCAGCCTGGAGAAGAAAAGGCTCAGGGAGGACCTCAGAGTAGCTTCTCAGTACCTGAAGGGGGCTACAGAAAGACAGGGGTAGGTAGGGCTTTTTGATAGGCTATGTGATGGCAGGACTAAGAGTAATGGATGTAAAGTGGAAGAGGGGAGATTCTGGCTGGAGATCAGAAAGAATTTCTTTATTGTGAGGGTGGTGAGACACTGGAAAAGGTTGCCCAGAGAGGTTGTGGATGCGACGAACAAAAACAGGGTGGTTTAAGGCCAGGCTGGATGAGGCACTGAGCAATCTGATCTAGTGGGAGGTCCCCCTGCCCATGGCAGAAGGGTTGGAACTAGGTGATCTTTAAAGTCCCTTCCAACCCAAACCATTCTATGATCCTATATCCAGAAGCATCTGTGCTGAAGCACAGGATGGGGAGGAAGTTTCACAGAAGTGGTGACTCATTCCTTTTCCTCCTCATATCCCAGGTCCTCTTGCCTGTGTTTTTTCAGCTGGCAGTTTCCAAAGCTTTCCTGCTGTTGAGCAGAGCTGCTTTCACAGCTGACCTTCCAGTTCTAGTTTCCAGGGGGTAACCTGTGCCACAGGGTATGATACCAGAGAGGACAATGCATAGGGCCCTTAGATCAAAGTGTACCACCCAAATATTCCAGTACTTGTGGCCTAAGTGATAAAAATCCTATTTTCTTCTTGTTCCTGAGGAGCTGCTCTACTAAGCAGGAGGCAGCAGTCAGTAGTGAAATTTTGTGAAGACAAGTTGCAGTATGCATCCCTTTCATTCCTCTTTGTCCCAAATACATAGGAAACATCCTGACTGCATGAAAAAATCCCCAGTAAAAATTCTGAACTCTGTACAATTGCTCAGCAAAGCTAAGAGGGGATGAATTGAGCCACTTTGTTAGCTTTTATTATTGATTTCACACTAATGGGGTTTTGCTAGGTCATAGCTGTCACTCCAGCCACAGAGGAGGCAGCCATGCATGGGAATAGGTGCCTGTGCTGGGGTTACTCTTTCCCAGGCTGGATGAGTAACCTCCTGTGGTTTCGAGCAATATTCCTGTCATTGTGAGTATCACTGGATTAGTGAAGAAAGATTTCTTTTTTCTCTAGCTTGTCTCCTTTAAATTGTTTACACTTTAATTTCATAGCAGTGCAGTTAAAGCAGTGGTTCATATGGCAAATGCTTCCTTGCTGACACATTAGCAGCATCTCACCCCTTTGGCTTCTGCATGGCTGAGTTGTTTTGTTTTAATTTCACCCCATGTGGCTCACCAGGCAGATCTTAGGATGAAAAATATCTTGGAAGCAACCTGGGGGGCAGGTCCTCAGCTCTCTGTTGCTGCAGAGACATCCAGCTTTCACTTGCTTCCACCTTCCTCCACAGTGGTGAATTTGGCCAGGCTTACTGATAGCAGGGAAGGGTTTTCCTGGAAGGACACAGCATCACTGCAGAACATGTGTTTGAGGCAGGCTAGAGGGACTGGAAGTGATTTCCCAAGGTGAGGTGGGATGATCCCACACTGATCATTTGGAGGCAGTTGTTTGGGGAGTCAGGTGAATTGTTCCTGGAGTTTTGGTCATTATTCGTTGATATGGGGGGAGATGATGGGGTCTGTGAGCTTATTTTAGTACATTTTAGGGGGTTTTCTAAGGAGCACTTGGTCAGCTGATTTTTTTTTTTTTTTTTGTATTGTGGAGCTAATTTTGCTGATAAAAAAAGGTAAGCTAAGTCTCAGTAGGGAAAAGTGTTCTATGATAATAGAAATAACCTGATGATTTGAATTACAGTGTACTAATTCAAACCAGGCCCTTCCTGTTGGGAAAAACCAGGTAGACGAGCTTTTGTGGTTTTTCAGTCATCACTATTCTGCTTTGCTCATGTTAAAGGGGAATGCTTAACATATGCTTTCTGCTGGTGTAAATGGCAGTACCAGTTTTAATTTCATAGAATGGTTTAGCATGGAAGGGACCTTCAAGATCATCTAGTTCCAACCCTCCTGCCATGGGCTGGGACACCTCCCACTAGACCAGGTTGCTCAAGTGCCTCATCCAGCCTGGCCTTAAACACCTCCAGAGAGGGGCATCTGCACCCTCTTCCAGTGTCTCACCACTCTCACAGAGAGCTCTTTCTTATATCTAGCCTGAATCTACCCTCTTCCATTTTACATCCATTACTCCTAGTCCTGCTATCATATATCCTATTAAAAAGTCCTACCTTAGCCTTCTCTTCTCCAGGCTGAACAACCCCACCTCCTTCAGCCTGTCCTCAAAAGGGAGATGGTCCAGCCCTCTCATCATCTTCATGGCCCTCCTCTGGACCTGCTCCAACAGCTCAATGTCCTTCTTATGTTGAGTGCTCCAGAACTGGACACAGTAACTCCAAGTGGGATCTCACCAGAGCCCAGTAGAGGGGTATAAACACCTCCCTTGACCTGCTGCTCAACTTCTCTTGATGCAGTCCAGGACTGGGTTGGCTTCTGGGTTGCAAGCACACACTGCTGGCTCATGTTGAGTTTGTCATCCACTGGAACCCCCAAATCCTAATTTGTTGGAGGTGTTTTCATTTGTTGGAGTAAGACACTGTAAAACTGCAGTTGGACTTTGCCTGTGTTTCCTTGAGTGTTACTGATGTTCTAGCACTGCACTTGTTCTTTTCTGCCTCAGTGAGATTTCTCCTGTCCTGGCCCATCTGGCCAGAGCAATGGCTGAAACATGGCAATAAACATAGAAATTCTGCATTATGGAGGGAGTCACATGGAAAAGATAAGGGTTAATGCATACAAGTCTCTACTGGGGAGATTCTAATTGGACACAAGTGGAAAATGTTTCACAGGGAGACCAGTCAGCCATTGGTATCATCTCCCCAGGGATGTGGTGGACACATGGACACTTTCAATATAGGTGCTGAGCTATCTTTTCTCTGCTGCTTTGGCCAGGAAAGGTTGGAACAGGTATATTTGAGGTGAGGTCCCTTCCAATCTGGGATTCTGGGATACTATGAAACCCATCTCTTCTGTTGGAGGAGGGTAGCTAAGGGAGATTATCACAGTGGGTGTTCTCAGTGCCAACCCCTCATGGAGGGCAAATTCAGAAGACATAAGCACTTGCTTCTTTTGGGCAAAAGAAAAATTAAATTAAAATCACTCAGGCCTATTTCTCATAGGAAATAAGTGTAATTAATAGAAGTGAAGATATTTGGGTTCTGCCTGGGCTAGGTTGTATTATGGGAAAAGACAAAGTGATTTTTATTTGTAGTTCAGGGGTTTTTTTCATGGTTATACAAAGCTAATTGCTTTGATCTCGTGGGCTTTGTGAAACTTTAACCTGATTTCCTGTGTAGTTGAAGTGGAAGGAAACTTTTAGATGTGTGTGAAGATTGAAGGAAATGAAAGATTGGTCATATCAGTGCGATAAAGATGAAACAAATGCACCTGTGGTAGTAGAAGGATTAATAAACATTTTTTTGTAAAACACTAGGGTTCCTCCATTCCCCATTAAGAGTTTGGTTTTCAGCTGTGGAAGCAAAATGTGTTTTGTCAGAAATGCAGCCTTGTACATGACCATCAGAAATAAGAGATGTGGGCAAGGTGAGTGAGTTAAGGAAGTGCTGAAAGAGCTGGTAAAAGGATCATAGAATGGTTTGGGTTGGAAGGGACCTTCAAGATCATCTAGTTCCAACCCTCTGCCACCGGCAGGGACACCTCCCACTACACCAGGTTGCTCAGTGCCTCATCCAGCCTGGCCTTAAACACCTCCAGGGATTGAGGGGGCATCCACAACCTCTCTGGGCAACCTCTTCCAGTGTCTCACCACCCTCACCATAAAAAATTTCTCTCTTTTATCTAGCCTGAATCTCTCCTCTTCCAATTTACAAGAAAAAGCACATCATAGACATGCCTCAAAAAAATTTTAAGGAATTGTTTACATTTTCCAATATCAGTTTTTTATTCTAAGAATTGACCTCCCCTTTCCTTAGCTTAGAGGAAACTTGTGGTTCAAAGTACAGCATCTAGAAAGGGTCTGTTGTCTTCTCTTCTCCCTCACACAAGATGTTAATTGTAAACCTGTTGCATTTAATTGAGGGGTGGTGGAGATGCTTTTGATCTGCCTGAGAGGTTTTTCTCACCAGGGCTTTGCATATTGGAGCTTGTAAATGCCTCTCAAATCTTGATAATTAATGATGGTGGGTGGTGAACATGAACTGCAAGTGGTTTTCTTACTCTTTTTATTTTTGGCTTTTAAAAATCTGTGTGCCCCCAAAGCGCTCAGGAAGACAAAAGGGAAAATTATATTTGTGGAAGAGTGGGGGAGGAGGTAGAAAGGATGTGTTGTTCTGCTGCCTTTTGAACAAGTGTGTTTCTCATCCTCAGAATCTTCTGCTGCATCCCACTGAGTGAGGATGTAGCATCTCATTTCTGAGCAGTACCCAAACCTCTCACTATGGGTTTTGGTGCTCTGGCAAGAGAGGGTTCCTCAGGGCAGGAGGGCATCACCTTGTTGTGTAGGTCAGATTTCCTTTCTTGGAAAATTAATGCTGCTTTTGTCTCTCTCTTTTTTTAAAAAAACCCTCTGCTAATTCTGGAGCATGCTAGCTGTCCATGTCACAGTGTGATCACTCTCACTGCACTGTATTTACAGTAGTTCAAGAAATGTCCCTGGAAAACATGAGTTTGACTTCCCTTAGAGGTCATTTGGGAGCAGTTTCTCAGCCCAATTTACTGTCGCCAGGAGAAATTGCCTCTGTGAACCAAAAATGAGTTGTGTGAGTTTGTTCAGGTGCTGCTGTGATTACCGGTCTTGAATATAAGAGGTAAAACTTCCAGTACTTGTCTTCCCATTTGCTGCCTTTAATCACAGCACGTCTTCAAACGTGACCATATTTTTAGGAAGGCTGTTGTGTGAGCTACCAAGGTACTGTGGGAGGAATTTCACTGTGGATGTGATTTTCTTCTTTTCCCCTCCAAAGCTAAGGTTTGTTCTGCATTCGTGTTCTGCATCCCTTTGCTCCTCATTGCTTCTGCAGTTCCCTGGTCCTGAGTGACACAACTGTCACCACCTTGGGTACTAATAAACAATAAAGTATATATCAAAATATATCAAATTTTTTTTGCTGTGTGTTGGTTGAGTACATGTCTTTGCAAAACATCCTCTCCTGAGACCCAACCCACTGCTACATTACGAAATACATTTGTTTTTTATTGCTGAGCATCTGTTTCCCTTTTGTAAATGGTCCCTGCTGAGGCACAGAAAAAGACAGAGGAGAAACAGTGGAACATTGCAGCAGCATAATTCATTCATTCCACTTCTGTGACAGAGACACTGCATTTAGTGGTGTGCAGCAATGGCCAGCGTGTTCGGCCTGTGAGCCAGACCCATTGCACATTCCTCCTCTTCTCTGGGGGTACATTGTGTCTCCCCTTGCTCTTTGCCAGTGGCTGGCCACTGCCTTTTCCCCAGAAAAATACAAGTGGTTATATTTTAAGTTGAAATAATAGAATCATAAGGTTGGAAGGGACTTTCAGAGGCCATCTAGCCCAACTCCCTGCAGTGAGCAGGGACATCCTGCACTAGATGAGGTTGCTCAGAGCCTCACCAAGCCTGGCCTTCCCTGCTCTAGTTTCAAACAATTGCCCCATGCCCTGTAGCTCCATGCCCTGGCAAACAGCCCCTCCCCAGCTTTCCTGTGGCTTTCATGTTATCCTTGCAGCCTCCTCTGGACCCTCTCCTATAGCTCCATGTCCTTCTTGTGCTGAGGGCTCCAGAGTTGGCACAGTAACTCCAAGAGGGGTCTCATGAATGCAGAGCAAAGGGACAGGATCACCTCTCTCAGCCTGCTGGCTCTGTCTTTGCTGATGCAACCCAGTTGGGCACACTGTTGGCTCATCTCTTGCTTTTCATCCACCAGGACTCCCAAATCCTTTTCCACAGAGCTGCTCTCCATCACATCACCTCCAAGTCTGTACTGGTAATGAAGATTGGCCCAGCCCAAGGTCAGCTCCTGCCATTTGTCCTTGTTGAACAAGTCAAAGTTGCTGTTTTCAGCCTCTACAAATGTTCCTGCTTTTACCTGAAATTTGAAACAAGGACTCTGTTGTGAAAAATTTCATCTTCTTTACTCTCTTACTTGTTTACACTCATAGAGTCATAGAATGGTTTGGGTTGGAAAGGACCTTAAAGATCTTCTAGTTCCAACCCCCCTGCCATCATCTATTAAAAGCTAGTGTCTTAAAGTAAATCTTGCATCTTCTAAAAAGACTAGTCCACATTTAATTGCCAGTCAAGTTAGCAGTTCCCTTTACAGTCTGCTGGTTCTCCTTGATGTTCCACACCTCCTTGCATCTTGATGCACCTGTTGAGTGTTGTCATAGATGCTTGAAATCCTTATGGATCCTCATTTCCCACTCCAACCTAGATCCTCAGTAAGGGCACTCATCTGCTGCTATAGATCAACTTCTTGTCATCATCTTGGAGTAAAATGAGCCTTGTCTTTTTAAGGGATTACTCAGAAGCAAAGGATTAAGTAGTGTGTATGGGCCTTCTGCTGTAGCTGAACCAAAAAACTCTGCAAAAGGAATCATAGAATGGTTTGGATTTGAAGAGACCTTAAAGATCATCTAGTTCCGACCCCAAAATAAGGGAGTATCCTGCATTTCTCCTCCTATCCCAAACAAATCCCATACTGGTCCTGAATTGAACCTTCTGGATTGATGGCAAAGCAGCATTTCTGTAAACAAAAGGTTAGAGAGAGACAAGACAACTGGAAATTCTCGTTTTCCTCTCCTGTTCCAAAAGCTTTGGCTGGTGGAAAGGTAAGGCAGGTCATCTGCCCAGCTTTGAAACTGGTTTTACTTGAGTGTGGAGCCATGTGCTCATTAAACAGTTTGAGGTTTTAATTTTTTTTTTTTAATGTATTAAACATTGCAGCTATAGACTAGATTTTTCATGCATCTGAAGGAAGATAATCAGACATCTAAATTTTTATGTGAAATTTGAATTTTTCAAGGCATGTTATTCTGTATTAAAGTAGGGATAGCTGCCTTCCTGAGTGGTGGAGGTTTTAGGGATCCAGTAGAGTAATCATCATACAGAAAAAACATTATACGGCTGGCTATCCCCTTTCACATCTATTAATTATTGAATCATAGAATAGTTTGGGTTGGAAGGGATCTCAAAGATCATCTAGTTCCAACCCCCCTGCCATGGGCAGGGACACCTCCCACTACACCAGGTTGCTCAGAACCTCATCCAGCCTGGCCTTAAACACCTCCAGGGATTGAGGGGGCATCCACAACCTCTCTGGGCAACCTGTTAACATAAGATCTTCAATTGGTTTAGGGGTTATTTTGTCTGAACAATTACAATTAGGAGCTCTTTATGACTGAAAGGTTTTGTGAGAAAGCAAGCTGGATTTTTACCTTCTTTCCCAAAAAACCCTCTTGTGTTCTGAGGGAAATGTATCTGAGTGTGGGTTGCCTTCTTCAAACCACCCATTTAAGAGGAGGGCTGGAGGAGATTTTGGGTTCTTGTCCCAAGGCAGGATTGGGCTGCCTACATCATGTTCTACCTACATGTGATGTTTATTGGATGTGGTTTTGACAGCCAAGTGTCAAGTGAACTTGTACTTCACAGACCTGCTTGGGAGCTCTGCATTTAGAGGTTACTTTTTGACAATATTTTTTTCTCTCTCTTTTGTCATCTTTAGATTGAAGTATCTTGGTGGCCAGGTGGGAAGGTGGATTATTTCTCCCAAGATGAGTGTGTGTCTCTAGACATGATCTGCGGTTGGGTGCAGCTGGAGCTGTCTGAATGAAGCTATGGGCTGTGCCTCCGCCAAGCATGTTTCTACTGTTCAAAACGAAGAGGAAACTCAGAAGGGGAAAAACTATCAGAACGGAGATGTGTTTGGTGGTAAGTATTGCATCTTCCTCTACAGCGTCTTGAACATTCTGGAAAGTATGTTTGGGAGCCTTAACCTTTCACAAAACATAAAGGAAAGGGCGTGTTAGATCCCCCCTACCCCTCCAAGGGACAGGACATGATAGGTTCCTAGGTGGAAAATAATATTCCAAGTACTGCATTATCTTATCTCTGTGCGTCCTGTAATAATAGAGCAACAAGAACAAGTTGCACAACCTCTCTGTATTTATATTTGTTGTCTCATAATGCAAAACAACATTAGTTCTGAAACTCTCTAGCAAAGGTTTGGAGGTGCACTGAAACTAGAATAACCTCCTGTGAGGGATTTTATTGGTACAGGAAGTTTTGAACAGGGGAGGAAAATATCTGTTTCACCAAATGGGAAGGCTGCCCTACGATCCAGGTTTCTTAGTTGTGCATCAGGAAACATAAAATGATAGGAGATAAAGATGCACAGTCAAATCCATAAGGTTTCAGA
This sequence comes from Turnix velox, assembly GCA_013400935.1. NCBI lineage: Eukaryota > Metazoa > Chordata > Aves > Charadriiformes > Turnicidae > Turnix > Turnix velox. Next base: position 39,104 of record VZTY01003384.1, read on the forward strand.
TTCTGTTAGTATGCACTAAGTGGTTTTCAGATGGTCATCTGAATCATAATTCACTTTTTAAAATATTAGGAACTATATGGAAGACTGAAATCAAATTTCTGGATCTGCCCAGATACCTATCTGGATATGAAGTCAGCTGGGAATAAGCTGACTTGGTACTTTTATTCTTAAAATAGGTACATTGCTACTGAGTATGCCAAACTTCTCCTCTCTGGTGGTTTTCACAGCAATTGTTTGTGTTGTGGTAGGAGCAAAAAAATAGCTTTCTCTGCTTCAAAAGCTGTGCTATTTTCCTTTTTCTTCCATCCTCTCACAGCACACCCCAAAGTAAGAACATCTAGAGGCATATTAAGAGAAAGTACTTGCTTAGGGGTGAGGGGTTGTTTTCCAGTCCATGTTTCTTTGCTAATCCCAGAGATGCTAGGTTTGGAGTGTGTTGCTTTTATTCAGAATAGGCTTTAAATGCTTTTGGGAACAAAATGCTCTGATAGTTCCTCAGAGGGATTTATTTTCTATTTATATATTATATATATTTATAATATTTAGTGGGAGGGAGTGCAATTTTTTGTCATTATATGTCTCAGCTTTTGGTATATATGTTTTTAACTGTATGCTGTAGGACAAAGTCATGGCAGGAAACCTAAAGTAACTTCTGCAGGCAGAGGATCTAGAAGACAGGGGATTTTAAAGGGCTCTCACTGATGGTGCCATTTAGCTATCATGAGATCCATCTGGGGGCTGGTAACTGTTTCCTATTTTATAGAAACCTGTCAATATTAGAAATACAAATATTTGTAGAGTGTGATTGTAAGCATTAGCCACACAGCTGAAAAACCTTTCCCACATACCACTTTTTCCCCCCACAAGTAAGTGGACTGGCAAAAAGGCAGTCAGTTTTTTGTGGGGTTTTATTCTGAGCCCTTGCCTTTGGTGCTCAGGAACTTTACTCCTTTGCTCCACTGGTAAAATTGCAGCTCCTTAAGTAGCAAGTGAGGTTATTTAGGAATGAAGTAGTTGGTCAGTGACACCCTTGTGTCTACTCTATATCATCTCAGCTGTCAAGGGTCAATCATGGTTAAAGTTTGAGAGAGCAAAGAAGGGGGTTAATTGTAGGCTGGGGTGAGTAGGGTTGCCTCTTGTAGTAATGAGAGAGTTTGCTGGGGGGAGGAGAGCAGACCTCTCTGGTTGATGTTGAACGTGGATGGTTTCCATGAAAGAAGCCCACTGTGTTTAGTAGGGGCAGGGAAACACCTGTAGTTGCTTGGGCTCTAGATGTTGGAGTGCTCTCAGAAGTGTGTGAATGGTGGTGTTTCCAAGCTTCTCATTTGGGGTGAGTTCATGGTGCAGGGCCTCATGAGTAAAGGAAGGATGGAAAAGAGCTCCATCATTCCTTTGCGGCTCTTTGCTCTCTGTGCCTTGGAGAATGATTCTGTGTTCACACTGGAGTATCATTGTTGCATTGCAAACTCTAATTTTCCTTTCTATGGGCACTCTTCTAGTCCTTCAGCACTTTCCCCCCTTCCTTTTCGGGAAGAAGGAGACCAGGAAGCCTTACAGGAGTTAGAGGTGCCAATATGGCTGCAGCTTTGCCCTCTGCATGTCCCAGGCCTTATACTTGGTTTGCAGACCTCCCTCCAAGCCCTCAGAAGGCAGCTGCCTAGGAAACTGGATTTCCAAATGTTTCTTCAGGGGTCGTGATGTTGATCTTAGAGTTCATCCACTTTTCTTTAGAAGAGAAGGAGATAATTTCCAGTTACCCAGTGTTCAGATAATTGTTTTCTCCTCCATAATTTTTGCTCAGCTGTAGATATCACTTTGGATCAGGAGACTATTTTCTGAACTGCTTGGAGTGGATCTGTTCTGCTTCTCTTCATCCTCAGAGCTTCTAGATGCTGGTTCTTTTTCTTCCTGGTAGGGTTGGTTGAAGCCAAGTCTCTTGACTACTTAATCCTTTTTTTTCTTAATCCTTTTTTTTTACTTATAAAAGTCACCTCAGGTTTCATTTGTACTCTAGTGCCTTATTTCCTCACCAACTTTTAACTTCTTTTTTTCTTCAGACACATTGAGCCAGGTGTTTACTGTAGATTTCAAGTGGGAAAACCCACCATGAAACTCCTGGGTCTGTACGAACAAATCCAAGATAACTGCAAACTGTAAAAGTCATGCTGCCTTTTGCTGTAATATGCATTTAAATAATTGAGTAAGCAGGCCTATCAAAGGAGATGTTCTAGAGAAGATTGAATATAATATGATTATTATGTCTTGTTGGTCTCTAATGTCTTTAAAATCCCTCTAATAAGGATAATAATGATAAATCTTCAGTTAGTCATCATTCCACTTCAAAGCTGATTTCCAGGGCAATACATAAGAAGTATAATAATGTAAATACCAATGAAGAGCAAAATGCCATGATAGAGCCTTGAGCACTGTTGATTTCAGCATCTCTTGTATTCTAATTTTATTTGTACCTTTTTAAAAAATCATGGAGTCTTCATGTGGGGAGGAGGTTATTGGCATAATTTTTTTTGTTTAAGAGAATAACAGTTAATGTGATTTGTTGTGAGGGAGAAACTCCTGCTATTTTAAAATCTGTTTATTAATCTGAGAGGCTAATCCAGACATTTCTCTGGAGTGCTTTGCAAAAGAGAGAGCAAACATAGCAGGTAGGAATCCTTTTGGCAAACAGGGAATATCGCTGTTTGTTGGGTAGGATTTTTGTTATTCAGATGTTTTGTTGTTTTGTTAAGCATCTCCAATTGCTAAACCAGTCTAAAATAATACTGAATACCAAGCACAACAGTTTGTAAACCAGTTTGTCTCAGAGCAGCTGGGAGAATGCTAGAAAAGAAGAAAGTGCTGGAAAACAAAGTCTTTCATCATTGAGGTATTGTGATGAAGCTGAAACCCTGACTGATGCAAATAGTATTTGATGGCTCACAACCTGTAGCATAGTCATCCTCACTGCTTTCCTTGTTTGTGTTCCACATCAACCTCTGTTGCAAGTTGGTGTTTTCTTTATTCTTACATATTTTATGTCTTTGTCTTGCTTCTGCTGACCTTTGCCTTGAAGGACAGACAGTTGCTTCCTTCCTCAGGTCTGCTGTGTGTCATCCATGTGGGTATTGCAGCCCACTGTCCAAGACAGCCTGCTTTATTTTGATCTGTGTTGTGTGAGTTTGAAGTGAGTCCCAAAATATGCTAAAATTTCTGAAACTTTTAAAACATGCCCAATGGAAGAGATCAGCCTCAGGAATTTGGGGCTGTGACTTTACCTCCACCTAAATATGTGGCATCATTTCCAAAAGTAGTGCCCCCAAACTTTTGCATTCAGATTGCTCCAGCTCATTTGGCTTCTGCAATGTCAAGTATTTTGAGACCACAACCTTCTTTCAAGACATTTTCAAACATGAGCACACCAGCAAATCTCTGGTACAACCACAATTTCTTGTTCCACCCAGTGCTTCATCTGGACTTCATGGAAGTGAGTGCCACCCAGATCAGGTCACGCAGGAAGGCGTGCAGATGGCTTTTGAATGTCTCCAGAGAAGGAGACTCAACACCCTCTCTGGTCATCTTGTTCCAGTGATCTGTCACCCTCACTGTGAAAAAGTTTTTTATTATCTTTCTGTGGAACCTCCTGTGTTCCAGTTTGCACCCGTTGCCCCTTGTCCTATCACTGGAGGTCACTGAGAAGAGCCTGGCTCCATCCTCCTGACACTCACCCTTTACAGACATGGCTGAGGTCACCCCTCAGTCTCCTCTTCTCCAACTAAAGAGACCCAGCTCCCTCAGCCTTTCCTTGTAGGGGAGATGTTCCAATCCCTTCATCATCTCTGTGTCTCTATGCTGGAGTCTCTCTAGCAGTTCCCTGTCCTTCTTCAACTGAGAGACCCACAACTAGACACAGTGTTCCAGATGTGTTCTCACCAGGGCAGAGTAGAGGGGGAGGAGACCTTCACTCAACCTACTGACCATGCCCCTTCTAATACACCCCAAGATACCATTGCTCTTGGCCACAAGAGCACAATGGTGGCTCATGGTCACCCTGCTGGCCACTGTGATGCACAGTTTCTTTAACAAAAAATCAAAACAAAACCAGGCCCCACCATCAAGTTGTGTGTAGTCATGTATTCATGATCGGTGTATGCAAGGAAAGTGTTTTCCATGAGTTAAAACCTTGTATTTTCACATTGTGTGAATGGAAGTGGCTCATCTTTATAGCTCTCTTGCACAACAAGGCAGAAGCTGTTCTGGGCTTGGGATTTGCTCAGACAGTAGATGTAAAACAAACTCTTCATCCCACTGCAGCAGCTAATTGTGTTCACAGACATATAAAGAACCTAAAACCAGCTCCATTATTTGCCCCATTGGAGAGATGGAAGTGGAAGAGCATAGAGGGGTTGCAGCCCTTTGGTGGAGGACAGAGGATTTTGTTATAGTGTGTATTATGGCCCAAAATCATTCCTGCAGCAGGAGTTGTCTCACAAGCTGGGAACCAAGGGTGACCCTATCTCCTCCCTCTTGAGGTACAGTGCCATGGTCTCCAAACATGGGCCAGTGCTGGTGGCAGAGTCCATCAGCACTCCCAGTACCAGGATTCATCCCAGGAGTGCAGTCAGAGGCTGAAGACAGGGTTGGGGATGAGCTAGAGGAGGTCTTTGTTTAGGAGAAGACACCTAGATTGTGAGGTTGTGATCCCTCCAGAAGGTGGGATGAGTGGCAGGACTGGAGATAGGTAGACCTGACCTGGTGAAGACCAGAGGCCCAAGCCTCAGCACTGCATTTATAGCAGTCAAGGGGCTGATTTACCAGCTAAAGCCTTCCCATTCTTAGTCATGCCTAAGAAGCAAAAAAATGAGTAATCAAGAAAAATCTTAATTTTTAAAGATGGGATCTTTGGCATTCATTGCCTACCTGTGGGTGGAAACAAAGAAAAATAATAGTAAAAGAGCCAGATTCTTTCAATTAGTGCATTGCTCCTTTTGTCACCTTCCAAGTGTTGTATTACTTGGCCACAATGCTGGGAAACTTCAGTTTCTTAAAAGCTGACCAAGTGCTTGGTTGCCCTGTGTGTTCTGCCTGCAGCAAAACATCTTCTGCTGGTACAGAAGGCATCTTTCCAAAACACTGAGATATCATGAGTGGTACCAATAAGTCCTCTAGTTCTGTGGTTACCTGTTGTCCTGGCTGAAGACTGTCAGTGTTCTCTCTTCAGATTGCACCAAAAAAACCCCAAAAATTGAAAAACTTGGTGAAGTTAACATTGATACCTCCATGGGCTTGCCTGAACCAAAGCCTGTTGGCTTCTGTTGGGTGGGTGTAATCATCAGTGAATCCTGGGCTGCATCAAGAGAAGTGTGACCAGGAGGTCAAGAGAGGTGATTTTGCCCCTCTACTGGGCTCTGGTGAGGCTCCACATGGATTATTGTGTCCAGTTCTGGAGCCCTCAATATAAGAAGGACATTGAGCTGTTAGAGTGGGTCCAGAGGAGGGCCATGAAGATGATGAGAGGGCTGGAGCCACCTCCCTTCTGAGGACAGGCTGAAGGAGTTGGGGTTGTTCAGCCTGGAGAAGAGAAGGCTCAGGGGGGACCTCAGAGTAGCTTCTCAGTACCTGAAGGGGGCTACAGAAATCAGGGATAGAACTTTTGAATAGGATATGTGATGGCAGGACTAGGAGAAATGGATTCAGGCTGGAGATAAGAAAGAAATTCTTTATGGTGAGGGTGGTGAGACACTGGAAGAGGTTTCCCAGAGAGGCTGTGGATGTCCCCTCAATCCCTGGAGGTGTTTAAGGCCAGGCTGGATGAGGCACTGAACAACCTGGTGTAGTGGGAGGTGTCCCTGCCCATAGCAGAGGGGTTGTAACTATATGATCTTTAAGGTCCCTTCCAACCCAAACCATTCTATGATTCTATAAAGCAGACCTTACAGGAGTTTCAATTCCAGAAAAGTGCAAATTAAACATGTAATTCCTGCAGACCTGTAATACCAGTAGGATTATTAAGGTCCCTTCCAACCCAAACCATTCTATGATTCTATGCCCTGGCATGCGCTTTACTTATCTGTATGTGAGGATGCTCTGGTAAAAAAAGGATGAGTTTTAGAGTGCTCTGACATTACTTGCTCTTCTGCACTTGTAAGTGGAGTGCAGAGAAGGACTGCTCAGGCGACAGAGCTGCAGAGCACTTTGTGTTCTGCTGTGTTCATGGCACGAAATTGCTTTTCTTTCAGGATTTAGGCTTTCAGGAATGATCTCAGTCTGTACAAAGAGAGCATAGGTGTTTCTTCATGGAAGTCTCCCAGATTGTATTAATCATGTGTATTAAAATCACATACATTATAACCCTATGTTTTGTCATCAGGTATATGTTGGGTCTCTAAACGTAGAAACTTGAGATCTCTTGGATCTGAAAGTGCTTGTCTAATATAAGTACTCAAAGCTCAATTTTCTTTTTTTTTTAAACTGTAGTTTCTCACACATTGGTATTTTACTTTCTTTGCCCAGAGGGAAGGAGGACTAGTAATAGGCATTTTTTCAGAGGTCTCAAATTAACTCTGAAGATGGTAACCAGAGGAAAATGTTCATCTTTCCTCTAGGCTAATACTCTAGCTGTTTGTTTGGCCTGTAGGTAAGGTAACTTAATTATCTTTAGTATCTTTTCCATCCAGAAACACGTGCTGTTTTTATAAAACACAGTTAAAATATTAAGTTTTTATTAGTGCCCCTCTCCCCTCTCAGTTTACAGAAATACTAGCAATGAGGTGACATTGATATGTACCTTAAATCTCTGATTCCTGGATAATTGTTCTGCCCCTTTCATAATGCAATCAATAAAATTGAAATAGTTGTTGATATACAAATATTCTTTGAGGTGTATGAGCAGTGAAAATTTGGTAGTCTTAATATCAGTGGAAGAATGTCAGAAGGGATATGAAAATCCATTTCAAGTCATACATTGTGGGGCAACAATCTCATTTAGGAGTTGACTGACTGAGAATGCAATACTTGTAAAGGAAAGAGGAATCAGCTTTTTTTTTTATTGACAAGGATGTTGAAGACATCTTGTCATGTGTTTGCAACAACAGCATATGTAGTTTAGGGAGTGTGGAGTGGTAATGACTCGTTTTTCCAGGGAATTCTTGGAGCAGCTCAGTTCAGGAGAGGGTTTTGTTGTCTGAAGCAATTGGTCATTATGTCAGCAGGGCTGTAAGGAGCAGGACCTCTGTTGTTGTGCAAGGATTGCTCACCCCTGGGTTAGATGAGTTGTTTTTGGGTTTTTTTGCTAGGAACCTGAATAGTCTCTGACAGATTCTGTGATTAATCATTTGCAATGGAGTTTGTAAGCTGACAGCTGGGGGAGACTCAGCAGAAGCTGAAAGTTTTGTTAGTGATGTTGAAAAACCTGGAAAGAATGAAATATTTAGTGCTTGGTGTGTTGGTTTTTTTTTCCTTTATAAAGGAGAGTTTAAAAAAAGCAGTAGAATGAATTGGCTGACCTGGTTATTGTGTGGTGCTCAGGTCAGTCCCGTGATGTGGGGAAGCTGGGGTGGGATGAGGATACCTCCATCCACAGATCTACCAGTGGTTTCTTAAGAACAGCATTTTCCAGGCACAGACCCTTTCTTTTCCTCCTGACTGATGCTTTAATTAATCCCTCTGCTGCTTGTTTCCTCTCCTGCTTTCATTTCTCAGTTTGATCATTTTAGTGGGCAAGGTAATTAATGGCATTTATTGAGTGTCCTTCCTGTCAAGCAGCCTGGCTGTAGTCTCCTTCACCTGAGGAATGGTTTCTGGGGTCAAGACACGAAGTTATTTGTTAATTAAATGCCAAAAAAAAAAAAAAAAAAGTGTTTATGTATGAATTACATAGTTTCAGCAAGCACAGATGTGGGTAGGTGAAAGACGGCTCTGAGTGGATACCATCAGCACAATTTTTCTGGCTTCTTAATTACAGATGAGTTCACAGAAGTCTTTAATTATATGATCATGTGGCTGTTTTTTCAGTGCCATCTTACATAAGGAGTTCCCTCAGATCTTAACTACAAATGGGAGCTTAAAGTATTTGGAGATTGTGTAATTGCAGACAGCAAGAGGTGGAAATTGTATGTCTACAAGCAGTGGTTGAGGCTCCATCAATGCCTGGAGACACTGAAGGCCAGGCTTGCTGAGGCTCTGAGCAACCTCATCTAGTGCAGGATGTCCCTGTCACTGCAGGGGGTTGGACTGGATGGTCTTGGAAAGTTCCTTCCAACCCAACACATTCTATGATTCAATGAACTGGATTTTTAGATATTGAGGTTGTATTTTTAAGTGTCTTTCCAAAGTAATGAAATTACCTTGTGGTACATCTACACACACTTGAGGCAGCTGCTGGCAGCAGGGATCTGGCTAGAGGAATTTGGTGGTGGAGTTAGCCACAGGGTACCTGATCTTGTTGTCAGAGTTGTGATGAAGCAGAGCAGCAGGGGGTTGCCTTCCTTGACAGATTTCAGGGGAATTTAACTTTTTGTCCAAGAAGACACTGATTAGTAGAAGAAACCAAGGAACAATTTCCTTGATTCAGCTGCTCATATCCTGCAAGCTGTGTATCAAATTCAAAAATGAAGCCTGTAGAAATGAGGGAGCTAAACTGTGACTCCATCATCATCTGATTCTGTTTTAGATCAGGGGGAAAGAAAGCAGAAAGATCCTTAGGGTAAGGCATGTGACTAGCAGTCATTGCAGGTGTTGGAGCAGCTTTCCCTCCAGCCTTTAGTGTGAGAGGACAGAGATCACAGAATCACAGGATAT